>VXAY01005700.1:830559-917819 GCA_013399855.1 Oxyruncus cristatus
AGCCGCTCCCCTCGTCGGCCGGGGCTGTCACCGCCCCCGGGTGTCACTCGCCGACCCGGCCGCGTTGGGAGCCCGCAGTGCTACCCGGCTGCCGCCCCTGCCGCCAGGCAGTCTCCCGCGCCCTGCCGCCGCCGGCGGGCTGTCACCCCTTCTCTCCGCGAGGGTCGCTCGGAGCAGCCCCGCCATGGAGGCGGCCACGCCGGGGGAGATCAGGTAACGCTGCCTGATAGGGGCTCCTTGGCCGATCATCTCGTCGCTACCCCGGTGCTGGCGGTCTGGCTCCCCCGGTTTCTGCGGAGAGCGGCCCCGGCCCCAGCAAGTGTGCCGCGGTGAGGGGCGAGCGAGCGGGGCCGTGGCGCTGCTGTCCCCGCCGCCCTGCCCGGGCAAAGCCTCCCTGCGTCCCGGGCCGCAGAGCGGGACAGCGAGCGGCGTAGTCCGGGCTGCACCGCTGGAAGGCAGGCGGGCTTCAAGGCTTTAAATGTGGCAACAAAGTCCCACGGACCTGGAGCAAAACCTGAAAGGACATATGTGTCTTCAGGCAAAAATGGGAAGGGCTAAATTTTCTAAATATATGGATACTGTGAAATCTCCAATAGTAATCCGGGATTTGTAATTGTGACTGAGTCTCACTGGCTGCCGCCTGAATTTTTTATGTTGCATGTATGTAATTAGTAAGTATTCCATAAGCATCAGTGCTTTGTCTGCCAGAACTAATACCTTATTCTCTTCTATCTGGGACTGAATTTAGCACGATCTGGAAAGTATTTTGATGATAGACACTACTGGCAGCCCGTTTTTTTCAGGCAATCCAAAAATTTACTGTTATCTTATAGATCTAAAAGTTACCCCAAGCCTAGAGATAACACAGTGCTGTCAGCAGGGCCATCAGAAACCTCCCTCTCTTGTCGGTCCCATTGGAAGTAGAAGAGGAGGGTGCAGGGTTTCTTCTTTTCTACCAGTCCTGCCTATGTCTCCATTCTTATTAGTAGAACATAATAATTAACTGTAATGACTGCAGAGAGAGGTCTGGCTTCAAAATGCAAACCCCCAAGAATTCAGCTCCGTTAGTCATAGATTCAATAATTTCTTAAAGTTTCAAAGTTTAAAAGGAAATGGTTCAGGATGGAACTAAATGCGTAAGAAGTTCTTACCATGTCTAAACACAGTAGTCCAAATTCCAACATATTTTATGTTGGACCAGAGTTTTCTGCATTGTCTTTAATCCTGACCGCGCTTCAGGAGGACCCCTGACATCTCATCATTCAGCAGGTATTTGGTGAACATAAGTAAACTCTATCTGCTCTTTCTAGTGTACAAGATGAGGCTGTGGACAAAAGCACCTTTAAGAAATGCAACCAGATTGCTTTTTACAGGTAAGGAGAATTGTAGTATAGAGTGGTGGTTATTTTTAAACTACTAATATTGAAAGATACAGGAAATAGTTACACATTGATTCTTAATCACAAGTCTACTGTTTTCACAATTTGTCTTTCAAAGTGAGCATTCCGCTTTCCTGTCAGCAAACAATAATCATCATATTTAAAAGGTGTAATCTTACATCCAAAATGTCTTCTTTTAAAATTCAAAAGAATCAGTCCTCTCATCTGACTAAGCCACAGCAATATTTTAACTATAGTTCCACTCAGACGCAGGTTGTTTCTTGATCTGGATATTTTTTGACTATCTGTAGTTCAAAACAATCAATAGAAACCATTAGTCTGTGACAATAGCATACGTGATTACAGTCCTGTTGAGCAAGTACATTGGCCAGAATTGAGTGTGAAATCTAAATTCTAGTTCACTAGTCTCCTAAAGCTAATCTTATGTTGTCATCTTTCTCATCCCCACCTTTTTTTCCTCCCATCCTCCACTGTCTTCTATCCTATGCTGCCTGACTGAAAGGAATGATTTCCCAGTGTTACACCAATTAGTCACTGACCTACTGGGTTACATTCTCAGATATTCATATCTGTTCTGCAGGAAATTATGTTCAGAAAACAAAACAAAAAAAAAGGACATTTTTTCAGTGGGAGCATGACTCCTTCTCACACCACAGCTTTCTAGAATGTCACCATTTAACATAAGATCTCTAATTTCTCAGGAGGAGTTTGCTACACATTGGTAAGTATCAGATCCTGCCTTTTCTCTGCTTTTATGATTGCTCACATTTTTGTTCCCGTTTGCAAAGAAATGAAATTAGTTTACTACTGAAGAAGATTCTTTTTAAGGTAGCTTCCAAGATACTTATCTTCAAATAGTTCATAAAACCTGGGCTTGGCAAGGAGCATTCTACAAACAGCTGAAAGAGCCTCTGTTTTCAGGGTTTTCTCCTAAAAACATTATTGGGGCCAAAAGCCACAGTCAAATCTCTGTAGTCAGCAGACTTGTTGAGAAACAATTTCCTCAGTATGTATTCAGGAGGTTACAAATTACAAACAGACACTGCTTCATCACCACAGAATGTAAAAGGTGTTCACCAGGGTTACCAAGATATATGACAGAAAATGAAAAACAGATTATTGAGCTGAAATTTCTGGGACCAATAAAAGAACAATAACTGTAGAGCTAAGAACTTAATTAGACACTTGAATTAAGACTACTGTTGCTTAAAAAAGCCTATAGAGTGGTGATGGGTGACCAAACCCCTCTAACATCACATTCATAAACATTTATGTGTGCTCAGAACTATATTCCTTTTTTTTCCAACTTGACTTAAAGTGTTGATAACTGTATTTGAAAAAATTCAAGACAAATCTATTAAATAAACATTTCTGCCAATATGATGTCCCTCTATGTGACATAAACTACAAGAATTAGAGAGACCAAAAATAATTTTCTGTCTTGACAGGCGTCAGAAACTTTTATGTCCTGGAAAATCCTCGTATCAAGCATTGTTGGATTCAGTCACATTAAGTGATGAGAATGTCAAATTCCAAATTATACATGAGGAGAATAAGGTGAGATCCCACCTTGCATAAGAGGGTGCTTACAGAAAGAGCAGTAAATATTATCAACAAGATTGATAGTATTTGCAGGTTTTAAGATTCTTCAGTGATAGATATTTAAGATATAATGCAAATTATCAGCCTAAATATGTCCTTACTGGTCAGTATTTATTTGACAGCTTGAGGCTCTGCAAGAGAAAGAGGTATTTTAAGGAACTTAAAAAAAAATTAATGGCTTTATGAAAAATGTGAATAGAACTCTTTTTAGCTGAAAAATGGTTTTAATTCAGAGTTTTCTCCGCTATTTCAAAATAATAAATTCTTTTTCTATATTGGAATAAGAGGACATATATTCCAGCACCTCCTAACCATACCTTTGTATTCCTGTGTTTGCTCAAAGGCAGTTTTTTGGGAAAAAAAAGTCATCTTTGCATTTAAGATGACAAACAGGAAGAGGAGGGTCTTCTATTTCTCTAATTTAACAGCATAGCAGCTGGCACATCTACCCGGGGAACAGACAACCTAACCCACGCTTGGATTATGAGAGTTTGAAACAACAAGTCATTTCCACACTCTAACCATCACACTATGTAGATATTTTTCATAAAGGTATTTTCTTGTTAATCCTAACCTTTGCAGTCAGCACAGAAAAAGGAGTCTATTTTTTGTCTAGATTTTAAGGAATATGAAAGACTGAAGACTCTGCGGCTTCCTAGACTATCTGGGGGTTTATACAAAGATAGCATAATGTGAAATATTTCCTAGGAAGCAGTGCCTGGAAGTCCAAGTGAATCTTTTCTGTTTTGCCTACTTTTCTTCTGGTTTTATGGCTCTTGCATGCTTTCATGCCTTTGAAGAGAGCAGGATTGATTGGCTTCCCCGCAGTGGGAAAAGATATCAGGCTAAAATTCTTCAGCCAGTTTTGTGTCTCAAAGGAGAAGAGGTAAGGACAAAAAAAACCAGAAAAAAGTCAGACTTATGGTGTCAGGATCCTCTCTGGAAGAAAAGTAATTTTTCTAGAACAGAGTGACTTCCCAGATCCCTTAACTAAAAAATAGCAAATTACAGTGAGTAGGGCAGTATTAGCACATTTTCTTTAAGTATCTTTCTGACACAGCTGATCAGTGTCAGCACTGTGCATACTAATGAAGACAGAGCACTGGTGTTTTTGCAAAAAGTCCACATCTCAGGATTTTACCACTCTTACACTGACAGCATAGTAGTGAAATTGTACCAATTCTGAGATGAGTGTACACAGCTGCTGTTTTCCATGTTGCTGTGGGGAGAGAGCTGCAAAATGCAGCTATATGCACTTTGTAAGTTGAAGATAAAGAGTTCACTTAAAAAACATTGCTTCTTTGAAGGGGTGAAATAGATTTAGCTGGTAAATTCATATAGATAATGATTTTTACTCAACAGTGCTAAAGAACATTAAATCAGAAAGCAGGCATGTTTGGTTTTTTCCAGACAGTAAGTGTTTGGTGATGTTATGTTAAAAAATAAGTTGATATTTTTTATCTCTACTGGTTTATTTGTTTGTTTGCTCCCAGGTTCTTCTACAAGTAGAAATTTATGAAATAAAAGGCAATATTTTCAGGCTTAAAATTGATGAGGTTTCTCCTCTCAGAGCAAGATACAAAGTTCCTGATGTTCTTATAAAGGAACCTACCACCCAGAGGTAAGTGATCGGAATATGATTTAGCACCTTAGTAACGAACACAGCTTCATTTGCAAGTGTTTTTTCTTTGTCCCTCGTTTAGGCAACAGTACAGTTGTCTCTCTACAATACAAAGTTGTTACAAGAATTAAAAATAAAAATGCATGTGGTTAATTTACTTTCAAAAATTCATGTTAAATACACAGAATGAAATTTTGTTGTACACAAAAGAAACCCAAGGCTATTTGACCCAATCAGAAGATAGCCTATTTGTTACAATGTGTTGTTTTTACCGAAGGCATTATGTGTTAATGTGACAGGAATGCAAGCTCTGGATAGTTTTCACAGCAGTTCTGTAGCCACTTGTTGCACTGTGCAGTGAACCCCTAGCACAGCATGTATTTCTGGAATTCTTTGCCTCAACATTAGCCTTGAGGTTTGTGTAATGCATGCAGATATTCTTAGTCCATCTTTTGTTTCTAAATTGTTATTTAATTAATAACAATTGTTAATAATAATTGTTAATAACTAAATTGTTATGTAGTTCCAGTGGATTTCACATGTTGCTGTTGTTGCTTTTCATTTGCCAGACTTTTCATATCCCACAAGGAGGTGGGTATTCTGGCACTGTCAAGTGTTAATGGGGACTACAAACTTCAAGTCACAGCAAAACCCTTCCAGGTTGAACTGCAGTCCAAGGGTGAGACTGTTATGAGCATGAATTCCAATGGGTTGTTATATTTTGAGCACCTACAACCACCTCCCAGTGATAGGTACAGTATCTGTCTATCACATCATCATATGTACTGCTTGTGCTGTAGCTGAAGATAAACAATTCTGTGGAATTGCAGTTTCTGAAAGCTCTTACGCATTAAATTTTGTATTCTCTTTTACTTCATAAGTACAGTAAGTATATGGTGAAGTTTTAATAAATTCTAGATTGACTAGCTGCAGACTTTTAATCCCTTGCAGCAGCCATGTGCAAAATGCTAACCTGATGGTAGTATGATAAGGTTGTTAGTTTCACCTTTTTTATCACTAAACTTACGCTTTAGGTTTTATTCACTCTATAAGCTCTTGAAGTCAAGTTTTGTTCATCTTACAATATGCCATGTAGCTTCAAGACTTTACAGATCAATCACACTAAGTGCTAAAAGGATGAGAAACCACAGTGCAGGGCATGTCATGACTAGAAAAAGAGCATAGCAAGTGTATCTCCTATAGAACATTATTTCAAAACCAGAATGATAAAGGATCTTCTGGGTGGGTAAAATGCTGACACAGGTAGAAATACACATGAAAGGCCAAGAAGTCAACCTAACTGGAATATTGAGTGAAGGTTATTTTAAGGCATTGAATATTAAAATTATTTGCAAGTTAAAGCTCTCAGCTATGAAATCAATTTTCAGAATAGTCAAGCACCAAAACTCTTACGTAATGTATAAAGCAATGCATAATGCTTTTGAATTTTCTGTTTAAAATCCTTGCTTATGTTAACAATAAAATGATTATTTCCATGTTTTTGTGTTCGCTAGAAAACCTACAGCACAAAATGAGGAGGCAGCAAGTGATTACTTTAAGGTAACTCATAGTTACTGCAATCGCAGCATAAATGTTTCGTAAAAAAAGAAATTAAAATTGCATTTTCATTTCACCTGGTACTATGTTTACAAATACAGTCTAACCACTTTCCAGTGAAATCCAAAAAGGGCCTGGTATACCTATTGAGATATTTTGCAAATTCTTAGTTGAATGAAGATTTATGTGTTTTACCAAGTCTGCAGAAGGCATCACTCAGGTAGATCTAGCAAAAAATGTTTTTTTCCATGGCCTTTTTATTAATAATTTCTTTCTCTTTTGTTCTCTTATTTGGTCTGGAGTAGATATGTAAAAGGATTTTTGTGATGATATTCTGTCATTTTCAAATTCCCTGTTCATTGTAAAGAGAGTTTTAAAAGAACAGTCAAAAACTATACCTCCACATATGTTCAGGTTTAATAGAGAAGTAAGATTCTGTCTGAAAAAAGACCAGGTCCTGGCAGTGCGTAGAGGCACATTCCACTTTTCCCAAGAGGCTGAGTTATGTCCAGGATATAATTTTAGCCTTCTGTAGAGCAGATGGCTGCTTATTCCGCTATCGTGTTATAAATGGCAGGAGCTATGTGCCTTCAGCATATTTATGTCTGAGCTCTGATTTCTGCCAGGGAAGTCATACAGCTGCAAGAGGCCACTTTTATTCTGGGATGAATGTAGAAAACTAGGAAACATGCTACAAAAAGTGGAAATTCTAGAACAATGAACAACAGGACATAAGGAGACTAAAAGTATCAGTTACACACACACAGGACTCCAGAGTGTCTGGAGAGTTTTTTATCTTGTCTGACTTTTACTCTTTGGAGGAGTATGTTGGTTTCTGTTTGTATGGATTTTCCTGTTTGGTTCTATCCATGCAGTTTTGCATTTCAGAAGAAACACATTTTATACAGTGAGAATAAGTACTCACTGGAAAAACCTCCCCAGGGACATGGTATAGTACTCATCACTTAAGGTTTTCAAGATTTTTTTGGACAGGGTGCTAGACAAGCTCATCTAGGCTCCCTTTCCCATTAAATGGTGGACCAGATGATCTTTTGAGGCTCCTTCCAAAATGGCCTATTCTATCATTCTATGATTCTATCCAAGACCTCAGGTATTACTTTTATGCTGTAGCAGGCGGCATATGTGCAACATGTGCTTGTCAGTTTGTCGGTGTTAATTGCTGCAGCAGAATCTAAATGTGGTTTGGATTTATTTGTATTAACCATATTTGGCAAAAAAGCAGTTAACGATGTGTAAGTCTAGTGAAAAAACATATTTTTCATAGAAATACACAATGTGAGCAGTTGCATTTGCTAGGCTTAGCTATTTCTGTTTGCGCAGGAAAAACAAGAGGATCTAGGTCTCTGGCAAGAGAAATTTGGCAGTTTCTTAGACATCAAAGCTCATGGTAAGCCTCAGTGTAGTTCTGAAAACAGGTTTACTGCTTTGTATAAACCTGTGTTCATTCATATGCCTGTCTGCTTTCTGTTTATCTGATTAAAATTTATCAGTGTGTCACTCACTCCTGCTTTTCAGTTGTCTTAATTTTGTTTTAATTAGAAATCAGTGATGGGTACCGAATTTGACAAAAGTACTGCAAATATTCGTTAGATTTGTGTTCAAGAGGGAACACATTCAATGTGATCTGTTTCATCAACTCACTAAGGGCCATTTCTGACACAGTATAACACTATCTGTGTTGTCTCAATGTACATGTATATAATACATTATTTTCTTTGTATGTTCATTTTTACTATTGGTACATAACATTGATTTCACATGTTGTTTATTCTCATGACATATCAGAAATCATGATATCTAAGCATTAATAATTGGCATGAAGAAACTCTTTTTAAGTGAGGACTACAGAAGGAAATACTGAGCAATCCTAAGAGATAAGGAGGTTACATACATGTGACAGCAGTAGCTCAAACACAATTTAAATTATCAATTACCAAAATGTATGACCATCTGCTGTCTGTCTCATTGTATTCTGTATTAATTAAGTTAGTTGGCTTTGTCCATTACCACTATCATGCAGAGTTCTATAGCAACCAGCACTACCCAGCAGCTGCAGTAGGGAGAGGGGGGTCTGAAAGCAATTCCTTTTGGTGACAGAAACTTCTTCAGTTCACAGTCAAGACATAGAGGGCAGGAAGCTGTTGTCCCTGTTGTTCATGCTGTATCTGATGTATTAGGCCAGCATCATGGTTTTTTCTGTCTTGGAGGAATAAAGTCCACGTGCTCAGCTTCTGATCCTGAAGCCGCTGCTTGTCAGTCTACAGGATCTCTGGTCACTTGCCAAAAGTTGCCCTGGGTTCAGTATTGTGACAAGATGATATCACTGGTAGGGACTCTTGTGCATGCTACTCCGCTGGCTGAGGCTGAAGGGAAGAGCAGTGGGAAACAGGCAACTTGGACTCTGAAGTCCACTGTGCTGCAAAGTTTGGCTTTTAGGTACTGGTATAGAAACAGGAGATAATTTTAAGCCTTTCACTGCAGAATAAAGAAGTGACCCATGATTATGTGGATTTGTTTGAGGGGAGATTCTGTTAAAGTGATTCATTTTATCTTCTTAAGAAGTTCAAAATCAGAACAAATACCATAAAATCTATTTAAAACATTACCTCTGTGAAACAGAAGTAATAATGGAAGCAAAGTTGAAAAGAAGTATGAAAGAGTTAATTATTGAAACTTTCAGTTCTTTTATCCCATTAGGTTGCTCTGCTCTGTTGCTTTCAGATAAGCCTGAGAATGGAGCTCTGTGTTCTTCTCTTTTAATGTTATTTCCACAGGTCCCAGTTCTGTAGGCGTGGACTTCTCTTTACACGGATATGATCACGTTTATGGAATACCACAACACGCAGAAACACTTCTTCTCAAAAACACCAGGTAAAGGTGCCAGATTGCTAATGAGTGCAGTTGGGGTTTTTTTGTAGAGGAGAGCTATAACATTGTCTTAATAATTTAATGGAGACAACAGCTTGAGACATGTATATCATATAGTGTATATTTTAAATTATTATACAGCAAACTGAATTGTAGCCACTATCCATGTAGAGTAAGTTGTTCTGCTTTCCCTTTCCACTCTGCAATTTCATAAATGGCCCCTTCTGTTCTCCCTCAATTTTGCACTCAGTTTTTTCTGGACTTCAGGATCAGTCATGTTTTAGCAGAACTCATAAAAGAGCAAATTGATGGGAGAGTTCAGAAATCATATTTTAGGATTTAGAACAAACAAACAGTCTCACTGGCAGCAAAAATCTTGTTTGATTCAGATAGCGAGGATCAAAGCAAAGAAGCAGTAATCTAGGCTGCCCATATTTCAGCTCTGGATGCCAAACAAAAGGCCATAATACGGAGTGCTTGCCGAGTATTCACCAAGTTTAGTGGAATGGCAATAGAGTTAAAATTGGCCTAGTGCAGGATGCTTACATGTAACAAACACATCTGTTTGTTTCTCCTAGTGATGGTGATGCCTACCGGCTTTATAATTTGGATATCTTCGGCCACAAGATACATGACAAAATAGGCATTTATGGTTCAGTACCCCTTCTCTTAGCACACAAGCCTAACAGAACTTCAGGGGTCTTCTGGCTGAACTCTTCAGAAACGCTGGTGGATATTAGTACAAAGGCAGTAGCTGAGGTGAGAACTATTCACTTTCCTCAGAATTTAATAATGAAAGAAAACACTTCAGCAGGGCCAACAGGAATGTAACAACATTATTGGAGATTTAGCTTTTGCTCCCTAATGACGAATTGTCAGTCTCTTTCTCCTGTTCTTCCTAGTGCTAAATTTGTTGTATTAAGCCACTGAAAAGAACAAAGAGATGAGTTATAGATCTTGGATCTTAACAGGTCTACAGGAGGAGGCAAAGAGCAAATATGCAGAAAAGATCTACACAGGTGTATGTAGCAGGCAGAAAAAAGGGTGGACAAAAATTTTGACAATCTCTTTGATTTCAGGAATTTGTCTCAGTTTTTAAATTCTTGGTATTGCCACATATTTCTGCTAAGCAGGCTCAGTCCATGGAATGTAACTGACCTTCAAGAAACATAGAATGTTTGGCAAAGAAACTCAAACTCTTGAAACACAAACATGAATTCTGTTACAATTGAAACAATGAGGAAAAGGAAGTCTTGCTTTGTTCCAGCACTGCGTTATGTGGTTAAAATTATTAATTTTTTTTAACTTATGATATAGATATTACTGAAAGATCCTACAGAGATTGCATAGTCTGTAATTCCAGAAAAGCTTTAGTTATTTTGCCCCTCATTACCCATTTTTCCTCATTAAGTATTACTCTACTTTGTATAAGCAGTATGCAAGGTAAAGGATTTTTGAAGGATGTATAAGAAACATTCAGTGTGTATTTCTAGTACCTGCCAGGTATGTCTTAGTGAATTTTGTTTGTTTCCATCTTTGCTCCTTCATTGAATAAAAGTTTGGCAGAGAGAGATTGAGTTTTTCCTTGGTTTCCTTCAAAGCACATGTCATCCAGATCTGCTGCAGAGACCGCTAAGCAGAGAGCAGTGCCTCTAACTGATGTACGCTGGATGTCAGAAAGCGGAATCATTGATGTTTTCCTGCTGATGGGACCCACTGCCTTTGATATCTTCAAGCAGTTTGCACAACTGACAGGTACTAACTCACATAATTGGAGTCAGTGTGGCACATTTACCTGGGACGTTCTCTGAGGAACTTGCTGTACCCAAGAGCAGGTTAATATTTACCTAGCCCATTGTGTGCACTTGTTCCCAAGCTGCAGTGTGTAGAGCAAAGGCTGGTACTTTGTGAAGACTGGCCTCTGTCCTTGTTTTCCCTAGCACTTGCAGCTGGTCAAACTTGGCCCTAATTGAGAGCCCAGCATAATTACTGCTATCTGAAACTGCACCTTTAGAAGAAGAGAGGAGATACAGGGGGCTAAAACTGCCAGTCACAATTAAGACAGGCCACCTTATAATGTGTAAAGACTGAAGTTACGGAGTAATGTGTCCTGGAGACTAGATAGGTAAGTGTCAAGTGTGCCTCTTAGGGAAGAGAATATATCCCCATGCAGATATGAGAACGGAAAGAAGGCTCAGGAAGAGAGTAAAAAAATGGAGAAAAGGGGACTAACATTTTATGAAAGCAACATTCGTTGTGTACTAGAGAGAATTATAGTACCTAAATATTCCTGGTAGTTCTTTAGTCTGTTAGCAATGTTTTGCTGCAAAGAAGTTAGGAAGAGAACGTGGTTCAGCTGAACAGAAATAGAAAAGTAGCCAGGTTCCAAGAGGATCTCATCAAGCAGAAGTGCATGCTCAGGAAAGTTTCCCAGCTCCCTTTTCCTGTATGCATACATACAAGCATGTTTGCTAATTTTAAAAATTCCTAACAATTTCAGTTCCAGTGGTTCTCCTTGTACTGTAGCACCTGTGGACCTGTTTACACTACTGAAGTAGTAACAGAAATTGCATTCTACTGATTAAAATTTATGCAATTATTTGCATTCATGACAGATAAGCTAATCTGGAATATTATTTATTAGGAAAAGATAAAGAGTAAGATTATATTGGTTACTGGGATAACACTTCAGCATCGTGGAACAGCAATTTCCTTCTCACTCTCATATTATCATGACGGCCCTTTGCTCTTTCTGACTGTTAAGCTCATTGTAATGCTTATTATTTCAAGAGTTCAGTCACTTTGGTATGAAGAACTTAGGCCAGCATTCCCTAGCTCCAGAGAGACATGTATTAATCATGTTAACTTTTTCTAGAGTGTCTAGATAAATTTTTGAAGGACATTAACCGTTTTATCTTCATTCATATACTCTTCCTAGGCACTCAAGCCCTGCCCCCCCTTTTTTCTCTGGGCTACCATCAGTGCAGGTGGAATTACGAGGATGAGCAAGATGTCAGGGCAGTAGATGCTGGCTTTGATGCACATGACATTCCTTATGATGTGATATGGCTGGACATAGAACACACAGATGGCAAGAGGTATTTTACTTGGGACAGAAGGAAATTCCAGAACCCCAGAAAGATGCAAGAACATCTCAAGAAGAAAAAACGCAAGGTAAATAATATAGCAGGAAGAAAGAAAATATTTCTCTCTAGTGTCAATCTACCCAATATGGCTTTAACCTAGGTACTTCAGATACTGAAAACAGCTTAACTGCAACAGAGTAAATTAGACTCTGTTGCTGTCTCGTAATGCTTGCTATGCATGCAAGCTATCATGTTTAATTCAGTTCTTCATGCCATTTTATTATTTTGTAGTTTGTTGTGTATCCTGACCAGTGGGCTAAGTTTGACCCACTTAGAGAAGCAGTTGAGTGCTGTGATGGACACAGCAGAAAATTTTTCTTCTAAACATGAGCTTTCACCTTTGTTAGTTGCTGTGCTTCCTTCAGCTTTGCTTTGTGTTTCTGCTTTTACAGCTAAAATATTTTCTTTATAGAGGTATTAAAATGTGGACAATATCTTGAAGTTGTAGAATTGCTTAATTATTCATCTTCGCCAAAAGTCAATGAATGGGGAAGTGTTGAAATAGCATTCAAGTTTTCTAATCTCTCATTTGGAGCTATAGTACTTTCTCAGCTCTACAGCAAAGCAGTTAAAAGCAGGAGAAGGTAACTACAAAATACAGGGTCTGTTGCTGTTGTGTGCTTACACAAACTAAAATATATTTAAACACCTTAAGGCATATGATTTTAAGCAGGCACATGAATGTGTAAGGCAGATATTTTCCCATTCACAGAATACAGCAGTGAAAAAACCAGTGTTTTTAGGCGTTGGAATACTTGCTTTTACCTAAAACAATGGGGTTTGTCCTTTATTTCAGAGGGATTAGCATGAATTCATGCCCTTCTTGTAAATTCAGCCCTATACGTAAGTCTAGCACAGTATATACAAGAACTGGTAACTGCTTTTTACATTTAGTGACACAGCTGTCTTTTTTACCTGAGGTGAAATCATTCTCTGCCTTTTATCAAAAGTGAACTCTTACTGTTTTATTAACCACAGTTGATGCTAATGATGATTTTATTTTCTTATCCTGTCAGCTTGTTGTCATTGTAGATCCACACATTAAGGTTGATCCCACATATACCCTGTATTCACAGGCAAAAGACAAGGGATATTTTGTGAAAGACAGAAATGGGAAAGATTTTGAGGGCATCTGTTGGTCAGGTAAGAAAACACTGTCTCCACATTTTAGCTGTTTATTTTAAAATTTTTGCAGAATAGTTTAATTGATATGCATGGAAATAGAATTAAATTCTTGCATTCCTTGCATTTTTTGTAAATATTAATAATTTCAAATACCTTGTTGTTTCTTTGATATAGTCATGTTCTAATTGCCTCAGCTGTATAACATCCTCTGTTACATCTATTGAATCTGCAGATAGTTCCAGTGCCTAAAAAATTGGATTTGTTTAAGAGAACAGCCATTCCTCTTCCAAACTTGTCTTGGATACAGAAATGCAGTCTGGTCTGTTGCAGTGAGCACAGCTTATGTAGGCTGGATGAAATTAGGTGAACCCTGGTACTGAACCTTTGATTCAGTCATAATATAGTGATTTTGACATGTTATTTTTCATAAGGAGATCTCATTGGGTGGAGGCAAAGCAGGTTGTCCCACTTCTTTACAGACAGGAAGCTCACAGTCCTGGCAAAGGAGAGATTATAGGAAAATTCAAGGACATGTTACAACTTCTAGTAGCACAGCAGGATGTAGTTATTGAGCTTCTAAGCGACGCTTTCCTGTTTGAGTTCAAAATACCAGAGATGTTGTCTTTCCCTGGCTTCCTGTTCTCATCTGATTGTGTGTTCAGACTGTTAGTAGTCATCCTTAAAGGGTGCTGAGCTTCAGACCTCCAGAATCTACATGTGTTGATATGGCAAGGGGTGTATTGAGTTCCAAGTCAGCCTGGAACTTGCTCTTGAGCTTTTATTTCAGAAACAATAGTGACTACATTTTTGCTGCTTGTGAAAAGCATTGTAGCTTTAGGCCACTGTATTTAGGTGCAAAGACAATGCTCATAAAATCAGGTAGATAATTGGGATCTCTCACATCCTCAGGTTCCTCTTGCTACCTGGATTTCACCAATCCTGAAGTGCGAAAATGGTATGCAGATCAATTTGCCTTCAAAACATACAAGGTTTGTATTTATTTGCTCTGACCTACATATCCCAGAAAGACTGAAAATGGAGAAGAAAAATAAAATACTGGCTAAGCAAGTTGTTAGCTAAGCAAGTTGTAGCTGTATTATTGTAATGTAGAGGAAAATATCTTGATAAGCTGAAGCACCACAGAAGGATTTTCTCCATGGATTTGTCTACACTGAGACAGTTGAAGTCCATATGTCACCATGAACATGCTCACTTAGTTGCAGCAGTAGAAACAACAAACTTCAGGCATTTTAAGAACCACCTGCTGCAAAATCTAATCCAGCTGCTGCTATTTCAGCTATTTTAGCTTTTACCACCACGATAGCACACACAGAGCAATTTGGAAGTGCTCTCTCAAAGCTCATAGTCACTTCACTCTGACCATCCTGCCTACTGCTGAAAGTGTCAGGGTGACCACTGCTGGACACCTCCAGTTCCCCCACCCTGCCCCAAAGTACTAGTTTGCAGTAGAGTTGTTGAAACCACTCTCCTAGTAGACATGCATGGTAGAGATTTCCCAGGCTGCTCTTCCTCTCCAGTTTTTCACCTCTGGCCTTCTCTGATTTTTCCTCGTGTCTGTGTAATACTTCTCTTTTCCCTGCCTCTTTTCCCTCATCAGAAGGCAGAAATAGCAAGTGCCTACTGAGTTTGTAAGAATTGCAAAAATCAAGTGGGCTTGCAGGCTGCTACCCTGACCAGAAGGACCTCCAAGAGAGATGAGATTAACAACTGGCAGCTTTCAAGTGACCTCAGAAGTGTAATTACCATGTCTTGCTTTTCTGCTGCTGTTTCTAGTCACACCCCAGACTGGTCTGACACCCACTAGAGATAAACACATTAAGTCCCTAATGTTACATGCTCTGTGTTACAGGGATCCACTAATATCCTCTTTGTATGGAATGACATGAATGAGCCTTCAGTCTTCAAAGGGGCAGAACTAACAATGCAGAAAGATGCTGTGCACTACAATAACTGGGAGCATCGGGAAGTACACAACCTCTATGGATTCTACCAGGTAGAGTATCTGGAGATACAAACAGCATTACTCCCATGGAGTATGTCTAATGTGGTACTTTACACAGTACTAGATATTCTGTACCCTTCATCAAGGACTCTGCTGTGCTGGATATTGCAATATTTGAAATAAACTCTGCGATTCTCACAAGAAAATGTGACATCTGTGCCTTTCTAATATAACAATGTAAATTACATCGACTGTGACTACACAATATTAATAATTTTTCATTCAATTATATTTTAATAAGAATTTTTTGCTTTAACATAGGTATTATTTGTGGGTTCTTAATTTTTCTGACTTGGAAGGGCTAAAGATGCAGTCTAGAAAATACCCTAATTAAAGAGTTTGTCTTCCTGGCTTTTATATTCATGATTTTCAGCAAATGGCAACTGCAGAAGGACTCATCAGACGTTCTTCAGGAAAAGAGAGACCATTTGTCCTCACACGATCTTTTTTTGCTGGATCACAGAAGTATGGTAAGGACTAGCTGTATGCCTTGGTTGCTGCTTTGTTCCATTAAGTTTGATGAATAAGAGTCTCGAGAGGACAGAAATTGTCTTAGAAATACTAACATGGTGAGCTCATAAGAGTGCAAGTGATAAAAAAAATCAGGAAAGGCTGGCAAAGCATGTACAAGTTAAAGGCAGAATAACAACATGTGTTCTGTGGCAAACCACTGCCTGCTTTTTACTGCATATTTCGGGAACATGTATGTATAAAGAAAAAAAGTTGCAATGTACAGCAGTTCACAAATAGTTCATGTCTATTCTTGTCTTCTTTCCTTAACTGCAAGCATAAATTGAAGTATACGCTTGACTTTTCTGCATAATGCTGAAACTGGGTATTTCCAGGGGCAGTGTGGACTGGAGACAACACAGCAGAGTGGAGTTACTTGAAAATATCCATTCCAATGCTTCTTACCATCAGCTTGGCAGGGATTTCCTTCTGTGGAGGTAATGCATTTCTCACTATGCATAAATGGTGTCACCAAGTTTGTATTCCCAATGTAGACTTCAACACAGATGGTGGAAAGCTCAACAGTCCAGTGCATTTCCAGGCAGTTTCACAGATCAGTCTGGTTTCAGAAGCCTGAAACCTGGCTGTCATCCTAATTTCTCCGCTAGCTCTTATGTGATGTTCGTGTCCATCCGGAGCAGCAGTCCTCAGGTGGTGTTCCATAGCATCATTGTAACAGTCCTCTGTCACTGAGAAAGGCACCCAGCCTTCAAAAGCTCTCTTGAGATTTTTTTTAAAGGATAACTTGTTACACCCAGCAGAACAGCGAGCACACTGTGAAATGCATGGATTTATACACTTGGAATGTTTGTTAGAGGAGAGCTTCACATTTTTCAGAATAATTTCCAAAAATGTGTATTTTTATTTGTCTGCGCAATATCTAGCTGATGTGGGAGGGTTTATTGGAGATCCAGAACCAGAATTACTTGTTCGCTGGTATCAGGCTGGAGCCTACCAGCCCTTCTTCAGAGGTCATTCTAACATGGAGAGCAAACGGCGAGAACCGTGGCTCTTTGGGGAGAAGAACACCCAGATCATCAGGAAAGCCATTAGAGAGCGCTACGTCCTCCTGCCTTACTTATACACACTGTTCTATCGGGCACACACAGCGGCTGAACCAGTTATGAGGTAAGAACATAAGTCAGGAGATTTAGTGATTATCTTCAGGAAGTTACTTGGAGAAGGGAAGTTAAATTAGCATCTCTTACTTTTGTGATTATTTATTTGAATATGAAAAAATAAAACCACACAAAAATTATAATAATAGTGAATTCTGTCTTCGTGCATTCTGCAAGCTTTGCTAGGGTTCTCAGAGGAAAATTATATGTTTTGGGTTGTTTTCCAAATGACATCTGGAACAAACTAATTCAATAAACACTTCACAGTCTTCAAACATGTTTTTAACGTACTGTAGACTTCAAACTTCCCGTCATGATAAAGAATATTATGTAGTGGTCCAATCATTACATAAAACAGTGCTTAATGGACTCTGAACTTGCTAATCTAAAAATGTAAATGCCATTTGGCCCCTCATGAAAATACTTGTTACTGCTTAATTGTTATTGTTTTAAAAGCTTAGTAAGTTAATAAGTTTATAATTTATGTCTGCAGTATCCCTTCTACTGTTTCTCTTAGCAGAGTATCTAATAATATAGAACAGAAATGAAATTAGAAAGTAAATTTTTGTTCTGCTGCTCTCTAACCTCTAAGAGTGTGCCTCAATGGAACTGAATCCAGCAATTCTTTCAACAAGAGATGAATGTCAGTAATCTCCCTGGTATTGATTTCTGTGTCTTTGAGGTTGCCCTAGTACTGTTTTTTTGCACCACATTTACCTTTGCTTATTGTTATGCAGATACATCTCCTAAGTTTTAAAAACATAAAGGTGTTTTTGGCAAGGGTTGAGTGATTTGGGTTTTGAAGATGCTATGCACATATATAGGCCAAGATGCACCTGTTGTATGCGCTGACATAGACAATGGGTTTCTGTCTTTCTTGAAGTGAAGCTTATGTTGACATGTGAACTGCCCACAATATTAAATAACACTTCTATTGTGTTAAATTTGGCGCAGTAGGTACAGAATTAGAGAGGAAACATGGTATTTTTCTCACTAAGGCAAACTGAGTGGAAAGTGTGTCTCATTAGCAAGCACATGAGGAGCAGGGCTGCAGTGAACAAGTGGATGGATGCCTATGAGTAAGAAGGTGAGCCAGCCTTTTTGTGTAAGGAAACCCAGATCCTGTCTCTCAATGAGCTATCACTGTCATAATCTCTCAAACTTTAAATATACAACTCCTGTTTTATAACTAAATGATTTTTTGAGAAAGACTGAAAATTAACTTCTGGTACAGGTTTTTCCGGTGTGGCCAGGAGGAGACTTGCTATAGAAGCAGCAGTGAGCTGTTGAGAACAGGAAGAACTGTGCTGCAGGGACTAGCTTATCAGCCACCAGCATTGCTGGTAGACTGTGACAGAAAGGCTCATTCATCTCTCCTTTGCTAGAAGGAAGGTAGAAGTAGTGAAAGTTTGTAAGGAAGAAGGCAGGAGGTAAGAAAATGAGGCTGCAGAAGATGAAGTCATAGGTATATTGGAGTGTCGTAACCCATGTTGTACTGGGGACTTACATCAGTGACTCAAAAGGGTATTTCAATTCACCTAGCACAGAAGAGAACCTTGCCCTATCTTCAGTTCTTGGTAACTGTACATGTGAAAGAGAGGGAGAAAATGGAGGACTTGAATGGGCTGACTGGAGAGGAAAAAGTAACTGAATTTCACTGTCTTCCTTTCTACAGGCCTCTCTGGGTAGAGTTTCCAGGAAAACCAGAAACTTTTGATGTGGACTATGAGTACATGCTGGGTAAGCAGGTGTCTTATGCTCTGGAATTTGACTTAAATACTTTTGAAGTGATAAAGTGTTGCATAACAAAAAGAAAACATAAAAATTCTGCTCAAGACTTAAAAAAATATATTGTAATTGAATATAGAACTTGGGACCTCTTTAAGGGACTTGGTTTTAACAGCACTTTGAAAATAGAGGTCATATGAGATGCAAAAATTGAGTTTTATCTCACTAGTCACTTTGAAAAAACATGGTTGGGTTTGACCTGAAAGTTCACTGTAGCAGCTAAGACTACAGTCTGTTCAAAAATGGCAGTAGCAAACAACTACCACCCAAACATGATTGTTTTTCACTCCAGTATGGCTGGTTGCTGAAGTCAGGTAACCATCAACTCCTTACACATGCCATTTTTTCCAGTAGAAAGTGAACCTAAGCATATGGCATGCCCAAGCAAGTTCCTAAAATGGTTAAGGGAGGCTGAAACCCCAGAGCCCACAGTTTCTGCTCTGGTGAGATGCAGCCTTGAGGACCACAGCCATGTTCATGCTTTTCTCCAGGAAATGCTTTGTTGGTGCATCCTGTCACAGAGAAAGAGGCCAAGACAGTGAGTGTTCTGCTTCCAGGGTCAGAGGAGGTAAGGATTAATATGAACTGCTCAGCTGTTCTGCCCAAAGAAGTATGTTATGCAGGAACCTTCCAGCTCTCCATCTTGTAACTGCTGACCACTGCTGCCATGCCAAGTGCTGGCCAGCCATCCTGAGCCATTCTGAACCCTTCTTTCCACCTCAATACCTTGCATGCTTGGCTCACAGGACATTTACTTTCTTGCTTTTCCAAGAGCTGCTGCACAAATCTCAGATCCCCTATAGTTTAAGTGTTCCCTCAAGGCTTGTTGCTTCTCATCGGACACCATAAAACAGCTTCACTAAATTGTTAATTTCCTTTTTTCATGTATTTCTCTTTGGGTTAAACTTCACTTTTCATGTAGAAAAAAGGGAACTTTGAAGAAAGGTCATAAGGAAATCAAAGGGAAGCTGTGGGGAGGGAAAATTTTTGCAAGGAAATAGAAGTCTCAGTAGCCTGGCACATGTGTAACAAAGACTGACATATACAGAGATCAGTTCCTCTCTGAAGTAGAAGTATTTATCCACAGGATGGCACAGTCGTCCACTCCTACAAAGAGTGTTTGGCTACAGCAGCTGAGAGGTGGAGGAAGGGAAATAATTTCGGGAAAATAGTTCCTAAGGGAAAGCCTGAGACTCCAGAGAGTAAGCAACAAAAGGGAGTGTGTGAGACCATGCAGAGCCTTGTGACTCCACTAGGGCACCGGAGGACATGTAGTATTCTTCTCAGTATAGGGAGAAAAACAGACTAGGCTCCCCAAACAAGTTAAGAAAAATATTTTTATCAAGATCTCTGTGCGAATTGACTGCTTGACACACTTAAAGCAGTTAAACCTGCTGGCAAGTGTGTGTGAGAAGTTCAGGTGCAGCTCTTTTTTGTCACCTGTTATTAGCAACTTTGGTGTTAATTTTCACTTCAATATAAATATACTTTTTCAGGAACTAGATTTAAAAAAAAAAGTGTTTCATTGTTTTGCACTTCCAGATGCTTTAAGACATACAAGATATTATGCAAACTGTGGAAAAGATCAAATTATCTTTGTGTTTCAGGAATGAGAATTGATTCTTTCCATCCAAAAGGTCATTTAATTGAAAAGTGAGTGCTTTTTCTTGCACATCTGATAGGTTGTTAGGAATAGTGACAGGTTAAACAGGAGAGTAACTGCATCTGCAGAGGGAACAAATCTTGCCATAGATGTCATGCTCATTCTTTTTTCATTTTTTCTAGATTTGGTATGATTTCAGAAAATTTAAACGAATGGAAGATGCAGGCACTCTGAAGATCCCAGTAACACTAGAGAATGTATGTTTTTGTTTTAAAATGCTACTTCCTTTGAGCAGAAAAAACACCTTAGCTTTTGTTTTGTCAATAATCAGAATCAGAAAAGTAACATTTCAATTTCCTTGTAGAAATGTAATCTAAAATAGCTGTTTTAGAAAAGTCCTGTCTCCTTTACTGCTAGATGGAACACTACTGTGTCCTGGTGGGAAAGTAAGGTGATGTCAGTGTGACTCTTCCAGGCAAAATTGTTTTGCTTATACACATACAGAAAGTTACTATTATTCCCATTGTTAATTGAACCATTGTCTTTATATATTTGTGTAGAAGTTCACTTCTAAATTTTGATAAGAACAAACTTCAGCTATTCCTGATCCATGTTAAAAGTATATGATCAGAGTATATAAACCTTTCTATCCCGGCTTTGTTTTTCTCAGCTTCCTGTATTCCAGCGGGGGGGCACTGTGATACCTCTGAAGACCACAGCTGGGAAATCCACTGAATGGATGATAGATATTTCTTATGAACTCCATGTGGCCTTGGACACAGAGGTACTTTGAGATAGTGTTCCCTTTTTACAAAGATGTCTTCTGCTCCATCTGACTTTTGTAGCCCCTTGCTGCCTATTTGATCAGCACAATGGTATCTACATCTGCATGCCCAGTGTCTCTTCTCCACTTCTGCTATTTGAGGGGACTTCCACCTCTCCTGCACTGTTCCTTCAAAGTGAGACTGAGTATAGCAGAGGCAAAATATTTTTCTAATCTTTCTCGGCCCTCATCTAGTCCCTTAGAGGAAGGAGCAGAGAATGAGCAGGCCACAAACTTCCTCTTGGACATAGAGAGAGAACTTCCTACAACTGTCTTTTCTAACAAATGAGGTGACACCTGACACCCACATCCATTTACAAAACCAGGATGTCCAGCACTCTCAGAGCTGGACTGCCTGAGCCTTCCAGGGATACAAGTTGCTAAAGGAAAATAAACACACATCTTTGATATGAAGCATAACATATAGTGAGACATTTTTAGTTTCATTGTTCAGTGCTAGGAACTGCTGTTAATTTGTGCTCTAACTGGTGTGTTTCACAGGCCTGTGCCATAGGTGAGCTCTATGTAGATGATGGGCATTCATTTCAGTACCTCCACAAGAAGCAGTTCCTGTATCGGAAATTCACTTTCCACAAGAACATTCTCACTTCCAGGTAACAGCAGTTGTGGACAAAAGTCACCATATGTTGTCACTGGAAATGCCTTTTCTAGTTCATGAGGCCTTCTTGCAAATGTAGCAGTATTAGTGTCATCTACTTCTTAGTGAAGTCCCAGAGTGTGCAGAATCTGTCATGAAACTGCAGAGGTAAACTGTTCTGCGTAAGTCTAAGGGCAGCAACACGGGAAATACTGAGTTGTCTCATACTGTTTCAGCCTAGTCAAATTAGAGATTTTGCAGATTTACTCAAGTACAAAGAAAGTCATTAGAAAGGGTGAAGCCCATCAGAGAGACCAAAGAAGGTAAACCGGGAGATTTGCAACTGGGGGTTTTTTAAGATGTATTTTTCTAACATAATCTGCACTGTGAGAGTGGTTGGTTACTGGAACACATTACCCAAGGAAGTGGTCAAGGCATGAAGCCTATCACAATTCAAGGCACATCTGGATGACGCTCTTAGTCATATGATTTAAATTTAGGTAGTCCTGAAGGAACAGGGAGTTTGGGCTTGAATCTCATATGTCCCTTCCAACCTGAGATATTCAGTGCTTCTGTCTGGGCACCACAAACACGCGCTACTGTAGTCTCCAAAAGTAATCAACAAATTTCACCATGTATATTAGCATGAAGAAACGGACTTAAAAGGAGGCACAAGCTGATACAACCTGCAAAGGCTGAGTGACAAAACCTAAAAGCCAAAAGGATCCTTAGCTGGTTATAAGGAACGAGATGCTTGATATATCACTGTAACACTTTTACTATTGAAGTATGTAGCCAAGGGGGCTGTGCAGTGCATAAATGGTGATTCTCCAGACATTCTTTAGTCCCTCAGGGTTCAAATGTATGCAGGCAGTGGTCCTAAAGCTAAAAATATAACACAGAGCAAAACTGTAGTCTAGTTTGGATAATGTTAAAGTATAATTCAAATCTCTTGATTTGGAATATGAAATCTGAAGATCTTAAAAATACAGGATGGGAAAGAAAAATTTTTTACCTATATTGCTAGCAAATCTAGAAGCTGGGGAAAAGTAATTTTCAGATGAATGATACAACATTTGTTCACTACAAAAAGTTTCATTTTGAGTTTTTTTGAGCTTTTTAATAAAAATTAAATTAGTTAAAAATGAAAGATAATTTTGCCTCAGATTGAAACATCTTACTTGAAAAAGTGTTAAAAATTAGCTTTACATTTATTCTTAGGAGTTTTAACTACCGTTTTGTGAAAATCCAGAACTTTCCTGGTTGTCAACGCCATACTTTTTGCCATAAAATACCTTCGCAAACTTTTTCTCCTATATTTGTTAAATCTGATATGTGGTGAAAAATTAGGTGACAATGGGAGAAAGTTTTACTTGTTTTTAGGAGAAAGGCAAATAGAGGAAAGGAAACCCGTATAGGGAACTTTCAGGATGAGACCAAAGTAGTACTTTCTCTGTATGATACTGAACCTCTACTGTTGGCCAAAACCTAACATATATGAAATAATTTTCTTTTTTTCAGCTGTGCAGATGAAAGCGGACGATACCAAACCTCATGTGTGGTTGAGCGGGTGATAGTTCTGGGATTTGGAAAGCAACCCACTTTTGTGACAGCCAGTTCCAAGGGTGATCAACTGAATTCTATTTTACTACCATTCTTTGAAATCCTGTTGCTCTGGGGCCATTCACTCAAGGTGTCAAACTGACAGCTCTGTAAGGGAAATGTTGCAGCGTACAAAGACTCTTTGTTTAGTTTTCTTTGCTACTTTTTTGATATCAAGGACAGAATTTAGCGAAAGGAGCTAGCAGCTATTCCCTACTATTGTTACATGCAAAACTGAAGCACACTGGCTTTGTAAGGCAATCGATACATCAGTAAAAGTGGTTTGGATTTAACAAGTTCAGACAATGTTGCCCTGCACAGAACATGACCAGAGATAGCATTTCAAATGAAGGCCCATTTGCTCAGATCTGTCAACCTGCCTCGTCTGGAACAAGAAACTTCCAGACAAAACCAGACTTCTTGCTCATTCAAATGCTCTGGAGTTCTTGCTTATGTGGGGATCCCACATGGATAGGCAGTGGCATCTACAAGAAAGGGCTTATAATTTCCGGTTGATTTTCAAGCATGTCCCTTCACTTTGGGAGTTATGGGGAAATGGACTTTCTGCCTCTACCTGTCAAGGGTGTTTGGAGGAAAACCTATGCAGAAACAAGGGTTATTTTTTTCTGAAAACTCCTTTCATAGTACCACAGTTTGACGTACCATAGTTTGAAAGATCAGAAAAAGAGAAATAGTTATTTTCCAGTTCTGCTGCATTCTTATGTGTATGCTGGGCAGATTTGACTTCTATTTCTTTTTTAATCAATCCTTTCCACCAGTGGCAGGGTCAGTCAGAATTAAAAACTGGAGAGAGTCATATGTAACTGTGTTTCAGAAGAGTTCTTCTTAAATCAAGTAGTAAACTCTCTTGTCCTGTTCAGGTGAGAAAGAAAAGGAAGTGGTTTTCACATATGATACGAAGACCTCTGCGCTGACACTGGGAAACTTAGCCCTGAGTGTTGATGCTGACTGGGAGATTTGTATCAACTGAGACACAAGTTCTTCAGAGAAGCAATTCATTGAGAAGTTGAGGAGAAATAAACTGGGAGTTCTTAAAACGTTCACTTGAATCCAGTCAAATCAACTAATATTTTTTCCACTGACACCCCCCAAACTGACATTTCCTACAATTTTTCTTTTAAAACGCTAATTTAGACTTGGATAGCTCTTCTATTCAGCAAAAGCAATAGCACTAGGATTGTATCTTTGGGGAAATAAGCTAAATACCATTTGATCCAGGCTAGCTTTAGTTAGGCATTAAGCTTCAGTTCTGCCTTCACTTGCACTAAAAGTCATGAATTGATGGGGTGAGATTGGGGCTCGTTGGCACAGGGCTTAATGTAAGTATTTGGAAATCCCATTATTCAGAGACTGGAGCACTTGAGAAGAGGTCTGGGCCAGTTTGACAAGCAGCATCAGTAGATATGCCAGACACAGAGGTTGTCACCAGAGTTCTGTCTGCAAGCTGCCTTGTGAAAACAAACACAGAAGGAGCCACACCATGTGATTACAGACACCTCCCTTTTCCAGTCTTTATGACAATACAAAATTAGCTGGTCTGTACAGGAAAGTAAACAACAGGCTTGCTGAACAGTTCAGTCACTGCAGGTAAGGTTTGAGCCATGTGTGCCAGTCAGTTGTGCAGTAGTAGAAGACAGAGACATGGCAGTGCAGAAGGCTGTCCCTCAGCTGGCTTTGAAACTTGGATTTTGAAAAGGCACAGGTCCTCATTAACTGCAGTACTGGCTTAGAATAGCAGCTGTACTCACACAGAAACATCTTCCATGTTATTGCTCCCCTCTATCTGCAAGTACTACTTAAATAAAAAAAAAATCTTTTGTTAGGAAAGAATTGGCATTGATGATTGAGTGTCATTGATCAAAGCCAGCCCAGTGACACTGCTATACTTCTTCACATCTTCCAGCTCCTGCCAAGGTTTAGCTTCCTTTACACGTGTTTTAGTACTGTCTTGATCAGGTTTTAGTATCTGGCTGAGATTTGAGCTTGGCATTTATGGAGCAGTTTAATGTTAATGAGATTAATTCTACGTTTAGCCATCCCACTTCATGCTTATTTTCCCATTCTTTTACAACTCCAGCCTAATGTTCCCTTGCTTCCTTTTCCCACTATGTCTGCAAACAGAACTGGTGTGTCCTGATGCTTGCTTCCCTTGCAAAACTAGGAGACATCCTGAGTCCCACATCCACTACGTCGTGCCTGTTCCCTCAGGCCTTTCCTTACTAGGCATCTCTTTTCACGGGCTGCCATTGCTCTATGGTTTGTTTGCCCTTCCATTTACTACATTTGTAAACTACATTATTTTAAAATCAGTCTGCTTTGAGTCAAACCTGAACATGCCATCAGTTGGGTTTCTGAATATAAAAGGACATAATTTACCTAATTTGTCTTCGTAAGATAAAGGAGTATTTTCTAAAAATACTGGTAAATTAACTCGTAGGAAACAGAAAGGGATAGTCACCATTTTTGCCAACATAACATTACTAAGTTCCCTGTGCTTAGTCAGTCATTCCCACCTGCTGCTGTTTGTCCTCTGTAGGGCAGATTTCTGGGAATAGCAAATGTGAGAGCAAACTGAGTGTTCTGCTCTTGACAGCTCAAGCGTAGCTTGTTCCCCACCAGACCCTTAAGTTCTTTCTTTTTCATTCTGCAGAGCTGTTTGTCAGCACCTTCTAAGAGACCATGTGAGCCTCTGCTCCAGGAACTGGCAACATAGATACTGTTGTGCTTAATGCAGATGAGTTAATCCAGGTAGAACAGTAGCAAATACATCTTTTGTGCCTGTGAAAAGAGAGACAGACCCTATTTTTATATCAGCTTCTAAGCTTTAATTGATGAAATATGTTTAAGCCTAGCAGTGCTTCTGACAGGATATAATTATTGTCTGGAGCATTTTAATGAAATATTTTAACTGCTATTTCTCAAGTTGGAAAGTGAAATAAAGTAAAAACGAAGTGAGTTACATGCCTTATTCCTTCCAACTTTCTTTCTGCTGTTGAGAATCACTGCCACATATTCTTCCAGGGGTATCTGGTTAAAGTGAATGCTACAATGACTAGCTTTTATACTCTGGCCTTCAGTATGATATCTGCACTGTGGTAAGTACTCATGGGTCAAATTTTCAGTGGTATGAAGTGCCTAACTTCTATGGATTTAAATTGGAATGAGTTGGTAAAACTCATAGCAGTCGTGTCTTTAGGTCTGAGGAAATAAATGTCAAGGAATATGATTTACATTGCTATTTCTAGCAACTCACATATTTGTCCATGTATTTATGCCATAATTGAAGAAATAAATTTTTAGTATATCTTTACCAAAAAAAAAATTCAAATAAATTAGTGAAAACAACTGGAGAGAAAACTTTGTTAAAATTAGCTAGCAATATTAACATCGCAGGTTAGTTCACTAAAGATCAGTTTATTTTTGCTCTGTCTGAACAGGTCAGTTATTTGGGTACTTCTGCTTGCAGTCAATTCCATCGCATCCATGGTTTAATTTCTGAGAATTTATTTTGCTGTTTGTAGCAGACAGTACATCCATTCTCCTCTATTGAAAATTGTGTTTATTTACAGACATTATTTATTTTGTCTTTTAGTAGCAACTACTGTTTCTTACAAAAAAAAGGACTCCATAACAAAACCACCTGTCCAGTAACAAATAAGAAAAGGAGAAATTGTATTTTGAACAGGTGTAACTCCCGAACATACGTGAAGAACAACATTGACTTAGAATTGAGAAGTGCATGTCCGCCTGCCATTCCACATGCAGTCACTGTCTGAACTGCTATAGCAATAGCAGCAGGTCACTTGCTGACCATCCCAATAGGAAAAAAACCAAACAATACCCACTGCTAATCATTCAGTTTATCCTCCCCAGCAGCCCACAAGGAGTTTGTCAAATGTCAGACCTCTTCCACTTTTCTTTTTCCCTAGAATTTTCCCACAATTCTTCTGGAAACAGAGCTCTGTATATGAGAATAAATAGATGTATTGTTATATTGGTCAGAAAGGGAGAAAATGTAAGAAGGAACATATGCACAGGCTGCAAAATGAGCATCTTTGCTGAAGCTGTGCAGTGAAAGGCCCTTGCATCACACCACTTGCATTGCCCGTGAAATATCCTGCAAAGAGTGACACATGGCTCTGCCAAGCTGTCCTGCAAAGTAATGTCAAGTATGAGACCTGCAATACTTGCATCTAAATGTAATGAGGAAGTCACTAATTCTGCATCTGGACGACCCACCCTGAAGAAACTGCATTCCTATTTTCACAAATGCTTGAATCTGTCTTTCAGTTGCCCTTTTGGTGCAAGAAGGCTTGAGTTCATGAAAAGAAAATGATTTAGGCCACCATTAAAAGACTGATGATTAGTATTCCTAGAGGTTTGTTAAGCTTGCTAACTATTACCTTTTTTAAAAGTTCACTTAGTGGAATTTTCTTTAATGAGCTGTAGAGATTGTACTGTTGATTTGAAATGTCTAAACCAAGCAAATGGCTGAGAAGAAAAAAATAAATCAGTGCTTTGAAAAACACTAGGGCAGAAGATATGCAACCTATGTGTGTGAGCCAGAGATGAGTGTCATTAGGCAAAAATAAAACTCATGTCAACGTGTGATAGAAGGCTTCCCAATCAAAGAAAAATCAAGGCATTAGGGTACTTTTCTTGACTTACAAGCATTTTCATCTTTTAAAGAACTGGGTTACAAAGAAAAGCAACGTGTTTAGATTTTCTGTCACAGAGGCTGTAAATTTGTCTCATCCCACTGTTGTGTGACAAAATACATGTACAGAGTCGTATGTCTCCTGTAACTTTGGTATATCCTAACACGCAGACAACAGCCCAGTTTCTGCACTAGGCCCCTTATAAACTTTTCTGCCCTTACACAAAAAGATGCCTTTTATATGGGAGGTAGCTATTACCAGGTGAATTTTAGTGCTGCCAAGCTGCTCTCTAGAGGAACCAAACCCAGTGGGCAGGTATTGACCTGACCTCAGTAGCATCAAATTGCCACCTTTTTCACCATTAGGAGTGTGTCTTCAGATAATCCTCTCTAATAGTAAATATTTGTCTATATCTTTTCTGCAGCAAAGGGTAGAAACAAGTAGAGTACAACAATTCCTTCACGAGTGTCAGGACTAGATTACTGTCTGGCAGTACTTCATAAATAACGTTCCCAAACCAGCAGGAGTGTAACTTCCACTTTCACTGTTACCTAGTTAAGAAAAATACGAACTGCTTCCACCAGGAGTCAGCCCACACACCAAGCCTGTCCCAGGAACATGCCTGGCCTCAGCACAAGCTGCACAGAAGATTGACACCATCTCACTAACTCCCTCCCTCTCATTTTCCCTCTCTCTTCGCCTGTAGTTATTTTTAGATTTCACGGGTTAAAGCTTGTCCCTTCTGGACACTTACACACACAGGGCAGGCACACACGTATGCTGTAGATACTACAACTCAGACACAGGACTTGGCCAACAGATCATATTGTCCCACATCGAGGAATAAATTCCAATTTCTTATGACAAACTACTACCCATTCAGAGGATGAAAAGCCACGTGGAATTTTCTGGCCTGCAAATTTGACTAGAAGACTTTCAACAGATAGAAAAGACGGTTTACATAGCAACTTCCTCTTTTCTGAAATTTCCTTCCAGTTTGCAAGATCTTGCTTGCTTTCAGCATTTGCTTTACGCCCGATTCCCATGCCGTCCGCCATAAATGCAGCGGTGGCTCAGCAAACAGCTGCTGGGTCGATTCCCAGCCCTACTTTTAGCACTACAACTGAAGGGGCAGGTGGGGGCACAGGGGGGATTTATTCTGCCATTATAAGTCGCAACCAGCCCATTATCAGCGTAAAGGAGAAGACCTATGAAGAACTTCACAAGAAGTGCCTGGAGAAGAACATTCTCTATGAAGATCCTGATTTCCCACCAAATGAGTCCTCTCTCTTCTATAGTCAGAAAAGCCCTGTCAAGTTCGAATGGAAAAGACCACATGTAAGTAACATGTTTGCTGAGTGCCTTTTTCTGTAAATTGAAGTAATCACCCTGAGCTTACGTTTTTGTAAGAAAGTGTGTGTTGGAGGAGGCAGGCAGAATAAATTGGAGATGTATTTCCTTAGAGCTCTCCTGGAAGATAACTAGCTAGGGCTGTGAAAGCTCAGAGAATGTGAATATCATGACTAAAATACAATAAACCAGAATGAAACAACAACAACAAAAAGAGATGGAATGAAATATGTAGAAGGAGACATAGGGAATTTCATTTTCTGCTTGCACGGTTTGCCTGGGATTTTCTTGTCTGAAGCTACCAAAGAAACTCTCTCCTCATTCTGCAAGAAGTTACTGGGTTTACTGAAGCTTAATTTTTTTTTTTAACACTACCTTGTTTCACTTACGACTTTATTTTAGCATTCTGCTGTTTTCCTATTGTATGAAAGGACAAGTTATGGTCTAATATATGCTTTTATTCAGTTGTTCCCAGCATTGCTTATCGAACTTGTATTGTTGGTTAGCATTTTACCCACTTGACATGCATCTGGGTGTTCTAATCACTATGAAGACTCACTCCTGGCTGCTAATCCCATTCATTTTTCCTATCTTTTGGTTATTCCCCAGGCAGCCTACCTCTTCTTTTTTTTTCTTTTTTTTTTTTGCCTGTCTCTCTCACAGGCAGAGGACTAATTCCTCAACTACCAGTTGATTCCCTGTCCTACCACAGGAGTTACACCCTTTTACTGTCAAATCTGCTGGGCAGCTGCTTCCCTCCAGCCACGCAGCCCCTGGGACACTGCCTTGGCCCCTGCCAGCCCCTGTCTGATAGTGAGGACATGGTCCTGAGGAGCTTCCACAGCTCCCTCTCCCTGGCAGTTTTTGACCGCCTCTTCTGGATTTGCCATTCTTCCCCTACACCTGAATCTGTGCCTCAATGGCAAAGTCAGTGGCAATAGATAAAACTGATCAGGAAAACAGATAAAACTGATTAGAAGTGTAACTAAACAGTAAAAGACCAGGAGCTCTTGTTACAACTCTGTTACAGCTGTGGAGGAAGGCTGCATGCTGCCGTCACAACGACGTGAGCAATGTGCAGGGATCCAAATGAGTCCCCCATCTGCTATGCCCTGTGCATGTGTGCCCTATTATTTCTTTATCATCACCATGGCTGCATCAGCCTCTGGAAATGTGTGTGAATGAGTTAAATGCAGCCACAAGTCACTCATCTTAAAGGGAGGGGATTGTCCCTATTTCTAGAGAGGGAAGCGATACAGCAGTACAGTGCATGACTGCCACCACCCTGGAGCAGACAGACTGCAAGTGTGCATGTCAGAAAGCATCAAAACAAAATATATATCTAATGTATAATTAATCTAATATAACTGTGTATGCACAGATCAAGCCTTTTTTATTGGGAAGGTTCAGTCTTTATCCCAAAGATATTTCTTTAAGTCACTCATCAACAAGTAAGCTTGGAAGCTCTGTACTTATTTTTCATGTAGAAGCAACAAGCTGGGGACTGTTTAAGACTTAAAACACAAGTAAACATCAAAACCAAAGCTATCGATGTTCTTTTGATGCAAGTGTTCAGGTACCTGATGTATCTATGGTGCCAGCTGCAGGTAGAGCAGAGGCAGGAAATCCAGAAATCTGTAGTCTGCACCTGCTGAGTACTGTCATGCTGTCAGATTATGCATCCAGTCAGTCCTGACCCTGATAGAGACAACTGTCCCTGCTGGGGACACACCAGGCCTGATTTGTAGAGATGCCTGTGCCTTCTGTAGCAAGTGTGTTTGTTGTAAGACAAACCCTGTAATTCATGACACTGCTGTATCCAGCAGGTGCCCAAAGAAGAGAGACTCACTCACCTGTAACGTTTTCTCCTTTTATAATATGTCCCCTATCATACCTATCCCCCTAACCCCTATCATACCACAACCACAAAGTGAGACTGGGCGCTGACGCAAAAGACCTGTTACCTGTTGGTGCTGATCTCTGACTGACTCCAGGCTTTGAAACTGTGGGCTGCATAGCCCTGGTAGGAGGACTTGTCTGATAATATGTACACACAAATAGCCACAATAGACACGTTAAGAGAACTTCATAAAGTCAAATGATTATAAAGTAGTAATAGTGGGCTAAAGAGTATTTTGCTGAGAGATGAAAGCAATCAGTGAAGCACCACGTGTAAACACTCAATTGTACAGGCCATGTTTTGTAATAGTCTGCAGAGATATGGACAACTTCTATTCCTACTAAATTTTAATGGCTTTTTTTTTCTTTTTTTGGTAAAGAAAATATTAACTATAGTCTTATAAAGTGGTAATTTCAATAACTTTGAAATTCAGGTCAATAGTTGAATAAAAATGAGGTGAGATGCCCACTGAGCCCAGTGTAAGCAACTCCCCCTCCCACACATGGGATGTGGGGACCTGGGCCCTCTCTGCTTTCCCTGGCAATGGCTGTGCTGTGGCTTGACCTTTTCCTCGGGGCTCCTGCAATTCATTGCTAGAGTGGTGAGAGGTGTCCAGCAACCCAGCCCCAGAGCTACCCCTTGCTTTCATGCAACTGGCCCTACAGACTGTTCTCTTTGCAGTCAGTGCTACCCAGAGGTCAGGTCCTCCTCTCCCACCCCCCAAAATGATTGGCCTCTGCTGCTGCAAAGGCAGCAAGTGCATGAGGACTAGGCTTCCTGTCAGGGACAAAAGGGCAGCTGCCATGCAGGGCAGCTGTGAGCCTTGGCACGAGGGTGGTGAGAAGGCTTCTGTAATTCTACCCGGCTAGTGACTACCATGCCACGACACGAATGCACAGAGAAGACCTCCTAATACTCAATTCAGGCAAAAGCCAAGTGACAGCCCTGAAAGTTTCCCTGAGTAAAGACTGGAAGATCCATCTCTGCAGTATTTCTGCTTAGAGTATGTGTGAGCATGGTTTAGGTACGTAGAGGGGAAATAGAACTGTTCTCACCTGCACCAGGTTATATCCAGCTCATGGCTGTGTTCTGTGTTAAGGGCCTCAGCTTCCCACAGCTATGCTGCCTGTGGGAATTTCTCACAGCTGAGAGAGCTGAGAAAAAGTCTGTATTATAACATAATGCAGAGTATTGAGAGGTCCTGCTGCAATCCTGTTTGGATCTAATGACATTAGATGTTGATAGGAAGGCTCTGCCATGACACTGTGCTTTCAAACGCACCATTGTTCTCATTGCTCACAGCCAGGTCTCAGCATTAACTGCCAGATTTAATGACTTCCTTATGGTGATCCTCCCTGCAGCCAAGAAAATCACCAGGAGGAGCTTTCTTTTCATAATGAATACAAATAAAATTAAGTCAACAAACTACTGGATTTTGCTTAGAATGAAAATTAATCAGTCAGATCTGCTGACTGATTCACTGCACACATGTGAAGCTGTTTGAATTTATTAATCACAAAATGTGGGGCTGTACAGGTTGCACTACAAGCACAGACAGCATTCAGTGCCACCAAGGCAGGACTTTCAGAGGAGGGTAATCTGACTCAGAAGCTCTAAAACCAGCTTGGTGTCTGACAGTGTTAAGTACTGCCTTGAAGTGTGTAGCACAGCCCTTTAATAGCATGGTCTAGACCACAAGAGACCAAGGGAGAAGAATGAGGCTACAAATTGCCTTAGGCAGGCTTCCTCTATTTGGTAGGATCAGTTCAGGGAATTTACTTAGAATGTCATAGTTTATTAACAGCATATTTTGAAGGAATGAATGCCTTTTGCTGCAACACTATTCCTGGCATATTTTTCTTCTGACGCAGAAAAAAAGCTAATGAAAATATAGAAGGTCAAATGCCATTTTTAGTTGCATGCTGCCTTTGCATTTTCCAGTGCTCCCTTACAACTGCCCAGAAAGCAGCATGCACCACTAACAGCTTTTTCCAGAGAGTCTTTGTTTTCCTTGCTGTAACTTTGCCTCTTTGTAATGAAATTTCAGTCTGAACTGAATCAACCCAGTGCAACACCAAGGTCCTTTGGATAATACTAAGGCAGTCTGAGGCACTCAAATCAGAGGAGACTCTTTTAAATGAATCATTACATCAGTGAAGTGTAGCCTGTTGGGATTCTCTGTGATAACTTGACCTAAAAGATGAAGACCAATCCCTTGCTCAGCCAGGAAGACTAGAAGGACAGACCTGCCACCTGCGTCTTGGACACCAGTTTGTCTTGCTCTGCTGGCTGAGTACTTCAGCCCTGAAACACCTTGGAAGCTTTCTCTGCAACTTCCACTGTACTCAGCACAACTAGCACAGCTGGAGATCAACTAGAGAAACAGAATATTAGAATCATACCCACAGTGTACTAAACACACCTGGCCACAATAAAGAAATGAAACAAAAGCATTTTTGTCATAACTAAACCAGTCCATATGACAGTTGCATGATTCCCTCCTTTGCCTTCCTTTACCAACCATCCTACAGAACAAATGACCCCAAGATGCAATAAATGGCCCTGAGTAACAATCATTACTGTACATTTAATATTTGGAAACACCTAGGCACCATCTAACTACCTTCAACTAAAACACAGCATGCTGTATTTCAGAACTTGTTACAATAGGATCAGGATCAAGCCAATATACAATAATAGAATTGGAAAAAATACAAACCAAAAACCTGGCATCTCACAGTTGGTTTTCAGCAGATCACCACAGTAACATGAGGAAGAATATTTTCAACAAAGCAAGTGGGTGGAGAAAAGCATGAAGGCATCTCAAACAGCTGCCTTGACAGAACTGGAGCCCAGGACAGCTGACCAAGGCCCAAAATAGCAGGACAATCCCTACATTCTCTCCCTTAAGGAGAATAAAGTGACGTGGAAATTAGTCTTTCTATCTGGCTATATGACTAATCCAAATATTTACATCAAAGCTGATTACTGTGAAGCAGAAAAAAAAGTGGGCTTAAGCCAAGGGAAATTACTAGACTTGAAACATGAGTCTGGGAAAAGCCAGGGCTACCCTGATGACATGAGTAAAAAGCTGTATACTGCAGAGTAGTGTCAGCTGCCTGCCTGTGCTGCCACACAAGCAATTGTCAGTTGTTTCCTCTTTCTCCCTCCCACTCTATTCTCAGCATCTTTCAGCAGATTCGTTTCTTGGACTATACTTTGTTTTCTTTCCCACTTACAGCTGCTCAGGGCAGTGGTCCTCAGCTTGCAATATCTTTCTTTCCTTATACTCATAAGAGATGGGGCCAAGAGTTGTGTCATTTTATTCTTCCCCATACCAAGTATTTGAATGAGAGATGGTATAAAGCGGGGGCTTTTTTTTCTCTGTAGGACAGGTTTCCTTTGGTTTTCCTATGCTCCACAGTTATTTATCCCATATAGAAAAGGACTTTGTAACCTTGCAATAGTCCCACCTCATTTGCTGGTAGTTCCTACATAGTCCTTCCCTTCCTACAGAAATTTCATAATTATTTTTGTCTGTACAGCATCTCGTACCCATTCTGCACTAGCATAAATACTGACAAATCCAGTATATTTTGCTATGTGCAGGACAAAAGAAGACTCCTGTCCTCAGAGACAGATGATATCTGTAGACATTTTGTAATGCAGCATTGTCAATTAAATACTTCAACATAAGAAAAAGAATAAAATCTCTTAACTAGGAACTAGTTATTACTGGTAATTACATACGATCCTGGGAAAATTTTCAGGAGGAGTACTATCAGGGTTCATTACTGATGAAATGCATTCTTCAACCCTTTTAATGCCCCAGCATATTAGTTACTGCAAATTGAACACCATAAACCTGCAGTCATTTTAAAAGAATTTTAACTGGTCCCCTGGTATTTTTTTCAGCTACCCACTCTCCTGTCTCCTCCTGTGTTTTGTTTTTTTTCATTACTGTGGAGAAAAAATATTTTTCCCTATTCTCATTTTAATGTGTTTGCACCCTGTACAGAGGGAGCCACCCAGGCAAGTTAATGGACCCTGTAGGTACATGAAGAAAACTCTGACTGAAGTCTGGAACATCCAGATTCCAAAACATTTTCATAGTGAAATTCTGCAGATGAAAACCGTGCAAGAGGTTTTGATATCCACAAGCTATCCTACAGGAAAACGTTCTAAAACTGCCTTTATTTCTGTGCTAAAGAGGCATCATAATGTATGCTTTTCCTGCTCATCCATCTGTTTCTATTTTGCAGGAAATCTGTGAGAATCCACGGTTTATTATTGGTGGAGCCAACAGAACAGATATCTGCCAAGGAGAACTAGGTATGAAATTCTTACTTCAGCTCTGCACTTCTAAAAGTCTGCAACGTGGTTTAGCTCTCAGTTAATTTTCTTTTTCTTCCACAATGATATTTGAAATCCTCTGTCTCAGTGCACCACTACACATCTACTGATTCCTTCTCTCTACAGAAAATCATTGATATCTGCTTAGTAGCAATCTAGGCAAGAACTTTCAGTGAAAGATGCTTTGCAGGGTGTTTTGCTTTTCATTAACTAATGTCATGCATGTGTTTCAAAACACTATTTGGCCTTTCTTTTGGACTTTGAGGAGGCACAAAAACAGTTAAGACAAGAATAAAAGATAAAGAGGAGTTATTTGATTGAGAGAAAAATCTAATCAGTTACTGTTTTATCTTTTCAGGTATTTAGTCCTGTCATTTCTGTATAGGAGTTTCTAAAGGCCTTTAGCTAAAGGTGCGTTGTACTCAAGAACAACCACTATATTGAATACTTTAAGCTCAGATGCTCAAAGATACTTTGTTTTACAGACACTACTTAGGTACAAGTGATGCCTCTGCAGCAGTCATCCATGCACGGTTTTGTGAAGTCCTTCCCCACTCAGCTTTCCCATGTCTTTCATGGTTTTATAACTCCTCCTGTGATCTTTTCCCTAAGCTAACAAACCCTAATGTGTCCTAATCACCTTCCTAGTACTTTTTCTTTTTTAAATTTAATTAAAACTGCCTTTCTTTTTGAGGTGACCAGAACTTCACAGATGCCAAGGTGTGGATGCAAATGAACTTCCATGCATAATACGTTCTCTTTTTTGTCTTCCATTCCTTCCCTAACTACTCATAGCATTGTTTACTTTTTTGACATCTGCAGAACATTGGATAGTTTGGAAAACTCCTGGTCAAAGTGCATCACCCATCCTTCATAAAGGGAAATAGGTAACTTAGAAGAGTTCCCATATAGTACTGCTATATGTGTAGAGTTGGCTTTCCAAAATATATACACATTATGTATTTCTGTACGTCTTATCACTCTGCCAGAGTCATAAATTTCTTTTACAACTCCCTGCAATCAGGTTCAGTTTTCACTATCTCATATCTCACTCCTCTATCTCACACTGCCTAGGCAAGCTTACCCTAGAGCCTCTCTTACAGTAGCAGGTAGGTTTTAGTTTAGGATAGAGTCCCCCTCTGCTGAACACAGAAGTACTATGGGAGAAATCCACTTTCCCAGAGCTCCCACAGAGGCAGTAAACCGTACAGGAGTCTGAAGGAGGAACTGAAAAGTGTTAAAGGGAACAGTGTTTACAACAGTGCAGACACTTCAAATAGAAGAAAAGAGCAGGAAAAAGCCCCCAAAGAATGATGACTGGGACAACGGGTTATCTTGAGAGCAGAAAATGAGAGTCTGAACCTCAGCGGTAGGGAGCTCCACCTGCAGGAGAGTTATCTCTCAGCTGATCTCTGTCCTAAGCTTGAAAGGAGAGGAAGTCAGGAAGTCAGACAGGCATCTACATGAGACAGGGAAATCTTAACACAGGTAACAGTGCTCATCAGATTTTAGGCTTTTTCTAAATTACAAGGAACATCATCTATGTAAAATGTGTGTACCCAGCCATGAACAATGCCCATGAGCATTTCTAAAGCACAAATAAAGTGCTAAAGTACTGCAGAACACATGGAGAATCATGCTCTACTGAGAATTAACAAGTCACTTTACATTATCTCAGGGTTTTCCTTTGGTTGTAGTTGCTCTGTTGCTTCATTTTGTCTGCTGCTTCTGCTCATTTACAGGTAACTGCTGGTTTCTGGCTGCCATTGCTTGCTTGACACTGAATAAAAAACTACTCTGTAGAGTCATACCTCATGACCAGTCCTTTATACAAAACTATGCTGGCATCTTTCACTTCCAGGTGAGTCCCTTACCTTACCTGGTAAGCAGATGTATTTACCCAAGGCAGAGCTCAGCTCTTCTTGGCATGCTTTTCCCTCTAGCTTCTCCTCTCTTTGGAAGCAGGAGTGACAGCAGGGAGGAAAAGGGATTACATTGCCTCATGCCAAATGCTTCCACTAGGGCAGTCACAGAAGGGCCAGCCCATACAAGTAATTAGGGAGCATTAACCCACCAAGGAAGCATTTGCAGATTGCTGTGTCCTGTGCATACGGAATAGGAACAGGTGCGCAGTCCTGCCTCACTGCTCAGATGCAGCACTAGAGCCGGCACAGACACATGGGTAGTTGGCAAGAGCATCTATTTTTAGGCCCACAAACAGCTGGTCTGTCAAAACAAGTTATCGAAGAACTTATTCAGAAAAGATTGACTGCTTTCCACATTTCCCTTGATTCTCATAAGGGACCTCTCTCTGTCCTGCACACATTGCCTAGGGGAATTCAGTACAGCTGCCTCCCTCCCATTAGTTTTGGCCACATTACAAAGCAGTTGATCTTCATTTTTCCCTTCTCTCAGCCTGACTTTTCAACCGGGCTCCCCCTCCCTGCACCAAGTCAATCCCGGGTGTTTTTTGTTTGCCTTTATTCAGTTCTGGCGCTATGGAGCCTGGGTGGACGTCGTCATCGATGACTGCTTACCCACGTACAACAACCAGCTGGTCTTTACCAAATCCTCCCAGCGCAACGAATTCTGGAGTGCCCTCCTGGAAAAGGCCTATGCAAAGTAAAGTAAAATGCGTGACTGTGACAGGCTCCCCCACAAGGCTTGGGCTGGGGAGGTGGTTAAACCACTGCACACCGTATTTAAAACAAGCACATAGAGAGGCTCTGAACGTACCAATGCCTTTTCCCATAGCTTCTCATGTCTCAGAATTGGGGGTGGGCTAAAGCATAATTTCTACAAAGTTTTACTACTCATTCAAAAATCTACATTTGATTTTCAGCATATCTTTTTTTTAACCTATCTGTGCAGGTGGCATGTTTTAAAACTTTTAACCTGTGAGTTTCCAAACAGCTGTAGTTACACACACACAAGACAGACATAAATATATAGGTAGGTATCTCTATCTGTGTAAAAGAAAATCATCTTCTTTTTTCTTTCTAAGACTCCATGGGTCATACGAAGCTTTGAAGGGAGGCAACACCACTGAAGCCATGGAGGACTTCACTGGAGGAGTCACTGAGTTCTATGAGATAAAGGATGCCCCTAAAGATATCTATAAAATCATGAAACATGCTGTTGACAGAGGATCCCTCATGGCCAGCTCAATTGATGTGAGTCCATATGAATTTTGCAGATAAGCCATAAGAAATGGCAGAGGAGAGGGACCTCTCCATTCATAACCAAATATATGCCACCTTTGGAACTGCTTGGTTTAGGCCACATAGAAAACATCCTTTTCTAGGAGATGGAGGAATCCCCACTAAAGACTATTAGCAAACAGTGAGTGCCAAAAGGGAAATAAACAAGCAGAACATGAAGTGGAGAGAAGGGGTGCAATCAGCAAAACCAGCACCCCTTGCCCCTTCAGTACCCTCACCGAGTGAAATGAGATTAGTATGGGAGTGCTGCAACTCTGTTAAGACACAAATGTTCATGTAAAAGATGCTAAGTGTGCAAATACTTAAGAAATTAACCTTTTATTGCCACTGTGGCCTCAGATTGTCTTGATTTATTGTGGTAACTTTAAAAGTTAAAAAATTAATACTTTATGGAATGTGATGTTGCAGTAAAGGTGGGAGAATAAATGCTGCTGTTGACCTCTGTAGATAAGTATGGACATCATGAGGAAGAAAAGTAATCTAGGCTATCTTTTACCAGTCATCTTTCTTGTACCATTTCTCTTCTCTCTCCCTGCCTCTTCTTACTGCATGATACTTTTCTCCCATTCTCTGTGCCAGGATAACCTGGGCTTTTCCTATGGATCAGCTCCTCGGAGCGACATTGGGGAACTCATTGCTCGCATGGTGAAGAATCTAGAAAACGCACAGATGACTCATTCCACTGCAGACTACCAGGGGATGGATGAGAGGCCAGCCTGGGTTCGTATGTCTGTTGACTAAGCAATTGACTTCACAGTGCTTTTATTTACAAACTGTTAGAGAAACTTATAACCTATGCTTTTAAAACCTTGTTTGGCTTCACAGAATTGTCCCCACGCTAAAGATATGTTCTTACGGACACTGTTTGACATATGTGTTAAAAGACTTCAGGGCTTTCAAACACAGTGACTGATATTAAAGGACTTCACTGATATTGAGGCAAAGGGCTATTGGCTCATGGCACAGACTTATAATTTCCAGAAAAAGAAAATTATTAGTAGATTTTATCATGTCTCTCTCTTGCACAGAGGCATGAGAACAAAAATGTTAAAGTACTAGAACGGAACAAGATCCGTGAGTGTGTGTAGAATGTGAAAGAAAGAACAAGATCCCTGAGTGTGCATGTGAAAGAGACCAAAAGCAAGCTCTGCACAGCTCTCACTCCAGGCACAAAAGCCCTTAGTGAACTTTAATTTTGAGTGCTCTGCCCACAAATGGAGGAGAATGCTCTAGGGATGCTCCTATTTACTGCCAGTAAAGTCCTCATTTAAAATGCCCAACAAGGGAGAGGAAAAACATGTTGAGTTTTATATGTGTGATGGAATACAAAGTAACTCCAGCATACCTGATTATCTTGCAAAATAAAGAGGGGGATGTTAAAACCATTGAAGAAAAATCCCATATCAGGCAACTTAAAAGCTTTCAAACCTGTAGAGGGACAGGTTAACTCCTCCCTCTCTGTCATACCTTGCCTTTTAGGAAGCTGCATTTCCATGATAATGAAATTACATCTCTTGCTCTAGAGAGGGGGCAGGGGAGGGGGGGGAACCAAACAGAAATCCTTCAAAATTACATCACCTAAAACTTTCTTCTGCATTTACAGCTGAAGTAGCTGATTTTTCCTCTTTCACATCCATATTTAGTTCTTCCTAAAAAACTGAAATGCTGTAATTCTTCAGGAAAGCCCAGTATGACTGTCTTGTTTTGCAAGCATGGCTGTCCAAACCACCCATGTCTGGGGGGAGAACTTCCTCCCCAGTGACTGCCTACTGAAAGAAGATTGCAAAACTCTTTCTATATTTGCTGCCCCAGAAGCTCTTGTGCTGCTGGTTATGACATATTCCTGAACCACCACCAGAAAAAAAAATCATGAGTCTTGATGGAAAGGCAGATAAAGCCTGCTCTTTGAGAAGTGATCCACGACATCAGAAGTTAATGCTCTCAAACAGAAAGAAGGAGTTCTGACAAGTAATGATGGCAAACAACATGAGTAGAAATGAAGAAAAAAGGAAATAGAATTGAGGCTATAGGCATAAAAAGTATGAAAACAGGATCAAGGGAAAGAAAAAAAACCAGGAGCAGAAGTGAAATAATGGAAAATAATTGCAACAGCCAGGAAATATTTGGATGAGATCCTCCCTGTGCAAGCTGAGAAGGTATCTGTGTGACCTTCCTAATTCTTCCTCTGTTTCCAGCCCTGCCTTCCTCCTGCCATCAGATGTGTAAAGAAGAGATGGCAGAGTTACTGGCAGGGCCTTGCAGTCATGTGTCAGCAACAGACATACCAGAGGAGGCGACGTTTTGCACGTGGTCCACGTGTGCGTAGTAGGGCCTTCTCCTTCAACGGATACCAGTGATCTCTCCTACAAGTACAGCAACCTGTGTGCATCTGCCATCTTGCTCTCAATTCTTTATCTCCCAGATAAGCAGCATTCTGAGATTTGCAAGTAAAATATCTGTCAGACACACTAAAAGTTGATTACTAAGACAACAAATGTATTTACGCCTGAGCAACGCATTGCTATGCCCTTCCTGAATGTAAGATGGAAAAAAATTCAATCATGAGGATTTTACAAATTATGGAATAAATGTCCACTTCCACAGGAAATCAAGGAAAAAAAACAGTGTCAGTAGGAATAGTGTATTAAATACGGTGTTTAGATGTCATTGTGATAAGATAGCCATGTGTAAAGATGAAAGTATTCTAGATGTTGATTTGCTCTGATGTTTCCAGTTCATATATAATAACCTTACTGAGCTATACAAGAGCATACTACCCTAGAAAAGGCTGAATAGTCCTACTAATAGGAAAATCTAATTACTTTGATTAAGCATGTTTACTACCATGTTCTGAGTGCAAAAAGCAATAGTCTACAGAAAAGGGAAATAAGCCATAAAATGTCCTTTCCAATCAATATTAACTTTTTCCAGTTTTAGTTCATGCTTCATTCCTTCCTAACCAACAACATGAATTCTATGGGCACTAAGCTTGACCACCTTGACAAACACAGAGAGGAGAACAAGCCAAAAAGTCCTGTCACCTGAACAGTGTCATCCTCCCTCCAAAAGCCCTGGGTGGCAATATTTGCCTTAGAGCAGCCAACTGAGCTTTGCGTGACTCCCACAAGTTTTTATCTTGTGTCTAACAGACCATAGTGCCAATGCAGTATGAAACCCGGATGTCTTGCGGGCTCGTCAAAGGTCATGCCTACTCTGTGACAGCTGTGGAAGAGGTACGTACAGTCCCTTTCCTCCAGCTACAGGGAGCTGTAATCGGCACTGGCCTAGCACTGTGCATGTCAGCTAAGCTATGAGAGGGGTAAAAAGCAAAACAAATTATGAGCAAAGGAAACAAAGTTTATATGCAAATAAGTGACTGCCTTATGGAGAAACAAACCTATCTAAGTTTTTGCTTTCTGGGGAAATGGATATTGCACCGCTTAGGCAAAGGTGGTCACAGCCAGCCACCTCCTGATCTTACAGCCTTCCTGCACTCACCCCAAGCAGGTCAGGCTGGGCTATGGCCCAGGAAAGCACTATCACTGGAGAAGCTGGTGTAAGCAATTTGAAAGGCAGAATATTTCTTCTGAACCTCTCAGTCTATTCTTGTTGCATTCTTTTTTCAAACAGACAGTATTTAAAGGGGAAAAATTACGTCTGGTACGGCTGAGAAACCCCTGGGGACAGGTCGAATGGAACGGACCTTGGAGTGACAAGTGAGTAAAAAGGAGCCTCATGTGGTTTGAAAAAAAGTTGCAGCTTTATTTGCCCTTATGCAGCTTGCGCATGACCCTAACATTCAATGATGAGGTATCTGAATTTTTTTTGTTGTCATTTTGACACATACACTTCGAAGTTGATTTTAGTGGAGTGCTTAGCTGAAACTGCAAAAAAAAGAGAGCACCTAAACAAGGTGTTAAGACGGGCTTTAAGAAATGGCAGTGAAGAGAAAGCCCAGTATAATGACAGATTAAATCTGATTTTACTGTCTATCAAGTTCAGTAATGTCCATTTTCAGAACAAGATGTGACAGGAGAAAAGTCTTTGAAGTTATGAAAGAACTGAATGAAGCAAGATGTCAGTGTGTTTTACTACAAGGAATTTCAATAGCTACCTCAGCAATGATAGTCTGGAAACACGTTTTCCTACAAGCTAAGTAAAACTGACACAGTTCAGCAGATATTTGAGAGCTGTTAAGAGGAAGTCTGAAGAGAAGGCAGAGAGAAATAGAACAATTGCTTTTTTTTATTTGGGCATGTGGAGAGGACGGTTGCATTGAGAACAAATGGTTGCAAAGGTCACAAATTAAAAAATTATATGGATGTAGCAAGGTGAATCTTGTCTTTCTCCTCTATGATGTTTACAGTAAAGTGTAGAAATTTTAAGGAAAGCTGTATTGCAAATCACAATTTAACTTTACTCCTTTGAAGGTCAGAGGAGTGGAACTCTGTTAACGAAGAGGAGAAGATCCGCCTGCAGCACAAGGTCGTGGAGGATGGGGAGTTCTGGTGAGAATATCAGTCAAAAACCTGTGCTTCTCTAGGAGAAATGAATCACATTGCAGTACTACAAATCCGCTAAAACCATTGTTTTAGCAGGTCACTGTTCCCCCTCATATTCCCAATAAGCCCTGCTCTGTGATTCCCTCCTTCTTCCACCAGGGATTATTCAATGCCACCAGGACAGTTTAATTATTCTACACTTCCACAAACCCTCCATCACCCTTCCTACATACCATCCTCTCAGCTCAGTTTCCCTGGGTTTGGAGCTATACCTGTGTTAATTGACCAACCAGCAGACCAAAAGCATTTGGAAAACATGGCACTCCCACTGCAAACTTGTCTGAATACCGACAGTACTGTTGGTCACCCTCCTCCAGGTGAGTCTTTTGGACAACTGCCCACCATGCAAATCCATTTGGTTTCAATTTCCCCTAAATTCCTACAGGATGCCATTTCAAGATTTCATGAGGCACTTCACAAAGCTTGAGATCTGTAACCTCACACCGGATACCCTGGAAGTGGATAAATTCCAAACCTGGACTGTATCAGTCAATGAAGGGCGCTGGGTGAGGGGCTGCTCGGCTGGAGGTTGCCGCAATTATCCAGGTGAGAAAAGGGTTTTGAGAGATACGGCCTCTTTGATGGGGACTACGTTAGATCCTAAAGGCTAAGTCATATCACAGCCTGATCAGTGCTTGGCCATAGGAAAAGCCTTGCTTCCTCAGTGGCCAAGGCATGCAACAGGTAGCTTCTGGAAATCTTCTGTCACTATTTTGTGACAGAACATCGTAAGAGCCCAAAAGGCAGTCCTGGTGAAGATAAATCATTGTTCCAACACTTCACAATGCCCCAAGTAAAAGAGATAAATTTCAGTCTAACAGATTTCACCTGGGAAATCCACTGTAGCAGATTAGTGATAGTTTTAGGGGCTTTGGAAGTTTATTAGATGACAATTTTTCACATATCCTCCTTTGCTTTGCAGTTTTGTTAGAACTAAAGAAAAGCCATAACATGCAAAAAAAACCATCCATGTCATAGCCCGTTTTTAACCTTTCCCTCAGGAGCTACAGGCAGGAAATTTAAAAGTTCTATTTGATTGTGAGTATCATTAGAAAACTGAAGCTTTACCTGTTTTCTGTGGGTTGTTGGTGGGATTTCACAGATACATTTTGGACAAATCCCCAGTATCGCTTGAAGCTCCTGGAGGAAGATGATGATCCTGAGGATGAAGAGGTTATCTGCAGCTTCCTTGTCGCACTGATGCAGAAAAACAGGAGGAAAGAGCGCAAGCTGGGAGCCACCCTGTACACCATTGGCTTTGCCATCTATGAGGTACCAGCTCCGTTGGTTGCACTGTGGTCACAAATCCTGATAGTATGCATTTACCAACAGAGTCACTGAATCATTCAGGCTGATTACAAGAATTGCAATTTTTGCTTTCCAAGGAAGTCAGGGAAAACCTGGAAGTAAGGAAGGAAATTCAAGTCTTTGTAACTGCTTGTACCATAGGGGTTTACCCATCTATTAAGTAACATACTTTGTAGGCTCTTATGCCAGATTTTAACATAACCTTTCCCATATATTCTTCAATCTTCCTTTCGTCCTTTCTGAAACTAAACGTTTTATTGGCAGAAGAGTGTAAAAAAGGAAACAGATATCCAAGATGCATACATAGCAATTAACCTGCCCCTACTACTGACCTGATGAAAAGGTCAGTTTGTCCCTTGCACAAACATATCTAGTTCAAATCTTAGCTGATCTCATGAAGACTCCAAGAAACCTACAATGGAAGAGGGAAATTGCTTATCTAACTAGGAGCATTTTGATTACTATGTCCCCAGAAATCTATGTGAATGCCCTTCTGTATGATCTATAAACAAGAGGACTCGCCCAGCAGCTCTGACTGTTTCTTTTCTTTGTTTCTCCCTAAGGTGCCCAAAGAGGTATGCGCAGAATGGAGGCAGATTGACACCTTGGTGTATATTCACAGCTAGTGTTACTGTAGTGCCTATCTGTAAGTCAGCAGGAGACTGTCCAGTCAAGTTTGTTTTCAGAGATGTAACAGCAGTGAAACTGCTAACCTTTCTGCTTTGAGTGTTTATCAGTAACATTTTGTGAGTAATTTTTGGTTCTTTCTCACTTGCATCCCATTTTCACTTGCACCTCTTCCTCAGTGCTTTTCTGCTCTGCAGAGACCTGTTCAGTCAGTCAGTGAGTCTGGGCTGCAGGAAGCAGTGCCAGCGAGCACTTTGCCTCTGCACTCCATGCAGAACCACCCTAAACCACTTCCATTTCCTCTTAAAAATAAAGCCAATGTCCTTTATTCTGCAGTCACAATGTTTTCTCTATAGTCTTAGAATTTCTTTAGAAAATTAATGGTATTTTCAGCCATTGAAGAAAGCTTATTAAAAGTACACAGACTACATTTTTTATGAGCCTGACAGTAGCTGAATAATTGACATCACAAGTTTTGCTAACAAGCTCAACTGAAGGCTCTGTTATCTGGAAAACATGAAAATTACAGTCTTTACTGACTATCTTACTGAAAATATTGTCTTTACTGACTATCTTACAGATGGTTATATCTGCAGAAAATATCCTGCAAGTGTTTTTAGCCCACAATTCTTGAAGTTAATTTTCATATTCGAGCCAATGCAATGTTTGATTGTCACGTTTGTTTAGCAGATACAGAATTCATGTTTTGTCCAGACAAGGACACACTTCCGGTGAAAACACCATCACTTTACCACTCTGCATATAAGAGTTTGCACATGACATTCTCTGCCATACCACCCTCCAAGGAAAGTAGCTGAACTTTGGTTACACATCACTCAGCATCAAACAGAACAGCCAAATAAAAGTGCCTACACAGCAGAAGTCAGCCACACACTCTGCAGGTGGGCCCTGAAGCAGCCCTCAGAAGCCAACTTGACTCAGTCAGTAGCATCTTAAAGGTGACAGACTCTGTATCTGCCACCAGCTATCACCACTCATCAGCTCCCTGCTTGCTAAGCTGCTCCTTCCTTTTTTTCCTGTCCCAGCCATGGACTGCCCACACGGCAAGCCATCTGGGGAATGGGCAAGATTTCCTTGAAGACAAATTGACTCATTTGTTCTGCAGATGCATGGTACTAAGCACCACCTGCAGAAGGATTTTTTCCTCTACAATGCCTCCAAAGCAAGAAGTAAGACCTACATAAATATGCGAGAAATCTCTGAGCGCTTCCGTTTACCTCCCAGTGAGTACGTCATCATTCCATCTACATACGAACCCCACCAGGAGGGAGAATTCATCCTGAGGGTCTTCTCAGAGAAAAGAAGTCTTTCAGAGTAAGTTGTAGATCCATTTATCTGATCCTGTAGGCGGAGGTCAGCTCGCTAGTTTGCTAAAGTCATGTTACCAGTTTGCTGCACCCTGCTTTTTATATTCTTAACCTCATTAGAAACTCCAAGCTGCAAACTTATTTCCCCAAGCTTCCCCTATAGTCTAACAAGAGCCTACTTTGAATGGTCTTTGGAGAAGCTTACTACTTGCAGGATGTCCTTTGTAAACAAACCATTAGCCATTTACTAAGACCAAAAAACCTCTGTTTTACTTCCAGTTCAGTGTAATCAAGGCTCATTACAGGAGTAAATCAGGCAGCAGCCCTCCTGGAAATGGTATTTGGGATGTTCAGCTTAAACTGGCAAAAAGCTACAGCTAGAGCCTGGAGATGTAATGCTTGAAGCCAGCACACGCCACTGGCTGTTCAGAAAGTTCAAGTGGCTGCTTACAAACCACCTATAAAAACAAGCAACATAGGAACAGTCACTTTCCTGTTGATTTACTTTCTGCTTTTATACTAGGGAGGCTGAAAACATGATTGAGGCAGAGCATCCATTGGTAAGTAATTGTCCTGGTCCTCTCTTGTGTATGAATAGGGGTAGGGAGAGGAGGAGCACCACGTCTAGGGAAACATACAGGAGGAAACCATTTGCAGCCACATGACAGCTCCTTTATCACAAATTCCCATGGTTTTTTCACATCAAGATACTTTTATTGACACTTGCTTTGTATACACTATTTTCTGATTTGGTCAGACCAAAATTTAATTGCCACTTCAGATATCACTGATCTATGAGCACAGAAGTTCGATCTCCACTGCACTGACAGGTTGGGGAAAAGAAAAAGAATAGTCAGAGCTCAAAGCAGAGCAGAGATTTTATTCAAGTGGACAAGCCCCATATGAAATGGGACATGGTTTTTGCAATGTCTGTCCTTCAGTATTCCATTTCTTGGTGGGTGCCTGTTACCTCATTTTTGGTGATTTGACAGCTGTATGAACATGGGAAATGGTAAAATTTGTATGAATATAGGAATGGGAAAGACTAATGTGAGAAAGGGAAAGATACAACTTTACCATCTGCATAATCTGATCAAACCCTTTTTAATTTTGTCTCTTTTCATACAGAAGAAAAAGGGCAAGGTAGGTACTTGTGCAGTTTGCTAAGTGCCAGCAAGGCAAAGAGCAGACTCAATGCATGCAGCAGGAGCAGAGTTCCTTGGTATCATCATTTCTCCACATCTGGAACCTGATCTAGTTAATGAAGGGTGCTGGATATGAAGCCCTTTGCATGCAAAGATTTTGTCTTCCTACATTGGATTCTAATGAAATAGCATTAGCATCATATACCCCTCTCATTCAAAGAGGTGGTAAAAGGGTAACAGAAACTTTTCAGCTTTATCAGCCTGATTCTCTGAGTTGCTCAAACTGCCTTTCCTTCCTTCCCCTTCACAGGCACCCTGAAACTCCTTGCTAGTGAAAAGCACCCCTGCTTCAGACATGTGCCCTCACAATTTGCTTTCTATTGCCTAATGCAGCTACTTTTCCTGAAGTTTCTGCTCACCAAAGCAGAGGATTCTATTTTTGATTCCACACAACACGTTTAGGACCTTGAAAATGTAATCAGACATTTTAATCTCAAGACAGGTTGATTGAAATTAACACTCTAGAGTACTCTATATTCACATCTTTTAGCAGTTTTCCTTGTTTTAAGTGCACTAAACCAGGACAATTGTACGTGGCTGCTTACAGCTGAGTGCTTCAAGAATCAATACATGCTAGAGAAAAAACATGCTTCACATAACTAACAAGCTCCTACACAAATACTCCTTTTTCTGCATAAGATTCACATTCTGTTTTCGGTATTACTGTCCTTCAAAGAGATGGGCAAGCTCATCAGTGTAACTGAAGAGAATATGGGAAGCTTATTTTGCTTAAAAAAAACCCAACCCCCCACCAATTAAAAAACATACAAACAAAACCCACAAAATGCAAATACATTCAAAAGGTTACTAGCTTTCTGAAAAGAAAAGCTAGAAGCCAGAAATTGCACTATTTGGCAAAAAGACTTGTGCAGCTTTTTTTAGCATGAGGAGAGCAGTAACTTCAGAGATTCCTCCAACTTTTTTTTCATTCTGACATCTGGCTTCTCCGATCATGCTCTCAGGAGTGGGAGCTGTTGCTGCATGCACTTTACCACAGAATGGTTGTCACCAAATATTTTCCCTTCTACTACTTCTTGTGTAATTTCTATTTCTCTTTTGCTTTCTTCCTTCTTCTAGCCTATCATCTTTGTTTCCGACAGAGCGAACAGCAATAAGGAGCTGAGAGCAGATGAAGATACTGGAAAAGATGGTGAAAAAAAACAAGTAGATGAGAAAAAGGTTTCTGCAGCAAAAAGCAAAAGGGGAAATAGGGCTTAGTCTGACTAGCATGAAAGAGTGGCTGGGGAGAGCACAGGAACGGGTCAAAGAGATGATCTAAGATACTAAACAGCTTTTCATCAAATCTTGGCATAACTTGCATCTGGTTTATGTGGATCTAAACAGAATCAGCAGAGAGAGACTATTTATTCAGTTATTTAACACCTCTGCAGGAGGATTTAGTTGCTTAAAAACATCTGGTTGCTCTCATGATTGCATCATATGAGGATCCCAGCTGTGAGAGATCCCTTCTGATGAGCAGTGAAGTTTAGTTCACTCCTGCTCAGCCCCCCATTGCAGTACCTGCTTTACACAGGACACATGAATAAATCCACCTGAAGGGCTTCAGAAGATCCTGGCAATGATCACAGCCTCCCCTCAGTACAAACTACACCCCCTTACACTAGTCCCTGTTGGCCAGAGGATAAAGGGCAAGTAAACCCAGGAGCTCCTGCATGCCTCCTCTTTTCCCTCCCTACCAGAGAGGAGGAAAGCAGAGTAGCAAATTCAGCGCTTCTGCCTGCAGGTGGGTGAGTGACAGGAAATGTAACAGCCAGATCCCACATCCAGGCTTGTAACATCTGGAGGCATGGCTGGAGCATCTGCTTACTGGAAGGGTGCTGTTCTGCTGCATGACTGCCAGAGCGCACAGGTGGCAAAGTGGGAACCAATCTAAATTTCCCTCTGCATTTAGACAAACAAAAACAAGAACTAAGCCAAGAAATTAACTTTGTTACATATAATGTCCTAGTTCTGGCTTGCCCTTTGCATGTGTCTGAGAAAGCTTCATGTTCATTGTTTTCTTCTGCCTCACAAGCTAAATGCTTCCAGCAACGGGCCCCCACACTGTAGAGAGCTCTCATCTGGTTGGTTATAGTCTAGAGGGTGGCTATGAGGCAGATATTGTGTCCCTGCCCATGGCAGGGGGGTTTGAACTAGATAATCTTTAACGTCCCTTCCAACCCAAACCATTCTGTGATTCTGTGATATGGCTCTTCTGCTCCAAACTTCTCATTTGCAATGTTTTGAAACAAAAAAGTAGAAGATAACTGCCAGTGAAAGTAATCATTTAGGCTCCTTCAAATAGAAAAGAGAACAATGGGATGAAGTTAAGTACTTGTCCGTTTTAAGTAACGGAATTAACCAAAAAATGGGGAAAGGAATAGGAGGACAACCCATTCCTGCAAAGGGCTCCAGATTCACTAAGATGATGCCCCATGTGAGGGTAAGTGAGCCTTCCAGGCCCTTTCTCTTCTCCACTGGGCTAAGAAAGTATCTCTTCTTTGCTTGTCTTTTTTCAGCGTTCTTCAGCAAAAGGTCGTGAGGAGAGTGAAGAGCAAAAACAGTTCAGGAACATTTTCCGACAGATTGCAGGGGATGTGAGTATGCAACTGATCCCTGTCTGCCACCAAAGCAGCCTAGCAACAACAGCACCTAAATCAACTGTTTCATGGATTCAAAACACTGAATATTAAAATTTGCTTTGAATTTCCTTCCATGAAATTCTCTTTGAGATTTGAGGATAAGTAAAATCAAATAAAACCCTCCTTAAGCATACAGTTATCCTCATATGTAGGTATAAGCTATTCCCATTGTGTATGAGGGAGCCTCATTTAAATTCAGCCCTTTTCTTCTATCCTGACAAGATGCTATTTTGCACAGCAAGTATAAACCAGTTAGAAATGCAATGCCCTCCAGTATACACTTAACAAGGAAAGTTAAAGGTAAAAACAGATGAAAGAATTGCATAAATCAATAGGCTGCAAATGGGATTAAAAGATTTTCAGATTTTGTTCTTTGTCTTATACACTGAAATTACTGGTCACTCTTCTAGTTGTAGTTTAATAACCATTATAGGGTAACTTCAGACCTACCTTGTACTGCAGCCTCAAGAAAGATTTGGACTAATGTTTATATGAACTAGAACTCTCTCTAGTTTGAAACATGTATGTGCCATACTGAAAAGTGACCAAAGACCTCATACTTTCAGCATATCCATCCATTAAATTATCTAATAAGTAAAGAACATTGTAATCAATTATATTCTTACCACATTTCCTCAGGACATGGAGATCAATGCTGAAGAACTTAGGAATGTTCTCAATAACGTCGTAAAAAAACGTGAGTTTGAGCATGTTTTTTACCAACCCTCAATAAAAAAAATGTGTGATACAGCATAACTCCCCTCCTCTGAGTTTCACTCTAAAAATTATTTATGTTTTCAAACTCAGAAATTTCCTAGTTACACGTCCATGGACATTGCATCCAAGACTTTAGCAAGCTTAACTTTTCACAGAGATGATCTCTATATGTGGCCAAGTACTGATAATTCAGAAATGAGCAAATGTTCACTGGAAGTACCACATAGAACAATACAGCATTGCTACCAGTCTGCAAATTCCCTTTAAAAGAAATTTCTTATGGAAAGACAGACCTTTCTCCCTGTTTAGCAAGCTTTAGCCTACAGACCCTGGACTTGCTTAGTAACCTGGAAGTTAGTTTAGAGCTTTCCAGAGGTTTTTGTTGTATATAACAAGTTAAGAAAGGTATCTCCAATTCACAGGCAGTAACCCTACTTAGAGTCTTTTCACATTTCTCTACACTCATTTCTTACTGGATGAAGGAAGTAGGTTTGGCTTTTTGATTAGAGTTGCACCTGAGAGGAAAATCACTTGCTGATTTGCATGATCTGTATTCATCTGGGATCATTTATTTCAGATAAGGACCTAAGGTCAGAAGGATTTGAATTGGAATCCTGCCGCAGCATGATTGCTTTAATGGATGTATCCTTTTCTGGTGAAAAAGGAGTGCTTGAAACCACACTAGTCCACTGTTTCTCACCAACACACACACACACAATTTACTAAACCAGGGAAACAAAATAGCACATTGTAGCCTGTAGTCAGATAACACAGTAGTCCTGGTTTGGCTACTTTTTAATTCCAGTCATCTCAACATTAATGTAGTTACCAGAGAAATATATCCCAAAACAGAAAACTACAGAATAAATCAGTCAGTATGATACCCTTCCTTAGGTAGCAGGGACTGCCCAGCTTATGTACTAAAGCATGATTTATTTTTTTTTAAACAAACCCAACATAATTATAATTCTTGCCAACAAACTTACTATATTTCTCTCCTTGAGTTTATAAGATATTACATATTCTACTGTATGCTCAACATGCGATGCGTATAGAAATTGTCTTGGAACAAGTGTCATAAAACACATTACAGCATGGCACATGGGGTTACCTCTGCTACAACATCACTCCGTTTTCCAGTTTCACATAATACACGATTTTGAGAGGACAGAGGCGCATTCAAAAATAACCAGAACAAAATTGTAACTGCAAGCCAGAGCCTTAATAATTGGAGCCTAAACACACTTTTGTAAATAGCTTTAGTCAACATTTTGCTTAGTTTGCAATTCATTTGAAAGTGAGGCAAAAAGAACTTCACTTCAGAGTAAAGCTCAGTTGTCTTAAAAAATACTGGGTGAGCTTCACATTTGGAGGTATTTCAGAAGAGCCCACTAAAACATCCTACTCATGTACTTTTATAATAGCTCCAGGAGCAAGGCTGTATCCTGTACCAAATGTTTGCTTCTACACAAAGTACAAGCAGTACTTCACACTCCTGAAACAATATGCTATACACAATAACCAAAATATTTAAATATTTTACTGCACAGCTCAGCCAGCTCTTAATGCTGAGGAGAATCAAACTCAGTTTCACATTCATCCCTTCACCAGTAGCTGCAGACTTAATTAATTTTATCTTAAAAATATTGTGGGTTTTTTACCTGAATATTTGCATCACAGACAGATGGCTCAGGGAAGATAAACTTTGATGAATTTCAGCATCTCTGGGACAAGATTAAAAGCTGGCAGGTATTGCTGGTATTCACACCACTCTTCTTCACAGCTTCTGCAGTGTAAAAGTTGTGTAGGAAAACCAGAACTCTCTACGTACACTACAGCAAAAAGAAAGGCTAAAAAAATATTGTGAATTAGCTTCTAAAATGAAAAGTAATGTCTCTCTTCATCCTACTTCACAGCCTAAGCAAATAGCCTGAATTTCCGAAGCTCCTGCACTTGAGGAGAGACTTCCCCCATAGGAATAGCACAGAGGCTTACAAATTGAAGAAGGAGAATGATGGGAACTAGAATCAGGCCTCGAAAATAACTTAATTAGGACAATCAAGAGAAAAGATTAACAGCATAAACTCAAGTCAAACAAGGAGAGTCTCCAAGGGAGGGCTTTTTGCTTCCCCCAGATTGGATCTAAACTATTTTGTGACTGAGAGGAGCTCTGTGCTAACAATCCAGACTGCCCAGCAGCAGGAATATAAAGGCATATTGCAAAGCCTCCAAGTGCCTGAGGCACACATCCCATGTCCAGTCAGTGGCTACGTGTAAGAGAAGTTTTTATTACTACTGTGTATTTATTATTTTCTTTTTCCAGAAAATTTTCAAGCGTTATGACACGGATCATTCAGGAACCATTAACAGCTACGAGATGCGCAATGCAGTCAATGATGCAGGTATTTCTCAATGCAGTGTCCAAAACCTTGTTTTGTTTGATGTATCACAGGGTGGGATCAGAAACACAGTGCTGCCTTTTAAAGACAGACCCTAGAGAAATTATATTTTTTTCCACCGACAGCTTTTCACATATTCAGATGGTGAGTCTTGTACGTCTTGCCAGCCAAACAGATCTCTTCAGCTTCTCTTTAAATTTCCCATGAGTGATGCTCTGCTGCTTTAAGGATCTCTTACTTGGGGTCTTGTTGTTCAGGGAGAGGAGGGAGTGCTGAGGACATTTGCTCTCATTTAAGCCATGGATTCTTTATGTTTGTGTAAGTAACAAACAGAGAACAGTGGAAAACCTTCAACCCAAGTGTATAGGCACTGAAACCCAGATGGAACAGGTAAGTGTACAAGTTTGCATCAGAGGCAATCAGATGAACATTTCTTGAGTTGTGTTAATGTTTCTTAGGTACTGAGCCACTGTGGGTTCAGTCTCATCTACCTGCACAATGAGAAGAAAGTATTTTTACAAAACTTGCAGTTAGTGAAATTCGTCCCGGAAAGAGAGACTTGACTTTTCTTGCTTGTCTCTGACACACTGATGTGCTTCTTCCCCTGGAGAGCTGCCCTCCCTCTCCAAATGTCTTTACCAGGTCTCTAAGGGAGCCAGATGACCTCTTTAATCTGAAAATCTGTAGTATCGTTGTAAACCTAGATGGCATGATGTCAGTGACACTTCGTCTTCAATAGTATTTTGGCACATCAAGGAACAGAGACAGATGGCTACCTTGTACTTTACAAAATATCAGTGATTATCCTGAGCTAAAAACAAAACTACATCTGGATTTGGATTCCTGCAGTAGAAATATGGGTAATTTTTATTTTCCAGGTTTCCAGGTTCTCACCAGGAAAGTTGTTCATGTAAGAAGAGAAAATATTTAAATACCTTGTGCCCTGACTTTAGAACTAAGGCGACATTTTACAGTAAACTTTTCGGATTTTACAGCACGTAGGCCCTGCGTGACCTTGCATTTAGCCAACAAACAGCTGTACCCAAATTGTGACAGACCCTTTTGAGGCATGGTCACATGCTGCAGCATTCAGTGCCACAATTCAGTCACACAACACCAAGGGGTTGCCTCCTTGTCTATTTTTTTACCATTGTGTAATTGTGTTTTCACGGAAACTTCCTCCTGTGCTTCTGTTGCCCATTTTGTTGATTTGCTCTCACCAGGCCCAGCTGAGCAGCAGACTCTTTGGTGTTTGCTGCTCTCCTTTTCATACATGTGAGCCTGAGGTAACTCACACGTTACTGGCCCTCCCAAATCATGATTTTAAAATGTTACTTTTGTTTTAAGAAAGCAGCTGGACACAGTGAAGCTCCTTTTAGCTTTACTTCATTTTGTTTAGCAGCTGCAGCAGGACCGTCCGGCTCAAGCCTCAGCTGGGCCTGGGAAGCACCTATGGCCAAACCACTCCTGGACCAGCGCTTCCCCCGGCCATGGCCCAGCTGTGCCCTGTTTTTGCTCCTCTGCAGGGTTTCGGCTGAACAACCAGCTCTACGACATCATCACCATGCGCTACGCAGACAAGAACATGAACATTGACTTCGACAGCTTCATCTGCTGCTTTGTGCGCCTGGACGCCATGTTCAGTGAGTGGCTGCCCCAGTTCTACTGCACCACCTCCCCTCCTCCCCCAGACGCGGTCACAGAATCACGGGTTCATACAATGGCTTGGGTTGAAAAGGACCATAAGGACCATCTTGTCCCAGGCCCCCCTGCTGTGGGCAGGGACACCTTGCACTAGACCAGGCTGCTCAGGGCTCTATCATACTCTCAGCAAAGCTTTTCAAAGCACTACTGCCCGTGTAGGGTATTATTAAACATATGTGCTTAGGGAATTGAAAATATTACAACTGTCTCATACAAGCAATAAACAACTCCCTTGTGTTTCTCCTTGAATGAGCTAAGGAAAAACACAGCAGGAACACTTGCCGACCACGTAAGTAAATACCTGGGCAAGTTCGCGTATCACAACAGGAGCACCATTTGGTTTGCTGTCTGGGAATCATCTTTACATACACAGTAATTTAATGTACTCCATATATTTCTGTTTCCTTGTTTTAGGGGCATTCCACGCCTTTGATAAAGATGGAGACGGCATCATTAAGCTGAATGTCCTGGAGGTAAACTGCTTTATGCCAGTATTTCTAACACTGTGTCACAATACTAAATTTTAATTTTATTATTCATTGTACATGCTCTCAAGAGAGTTTGTCTGAATGGTCATCCAGTGGATAAGAGGCTGCAAAACCTCCTAAAACTTTTGCTACCAATTTTACACAGAAAACATCCATGATCTGCCAGCAACAGCTGCCCTGTAAGACCCCAGTTGGTGCTGGAGGTCACAGCTGCAGACCCTTCATATCATCTTTAAAGCCCTTCAAAAAACTTTTGAGATTTTTTTTTATGAGGCAATTTAGATGAAATACAGTCACATGGAGTTAAATGATAATGGAGTTTAACAGAGCTCTTTACCTTTCAAAAATCTTATTAAGAACAATTAGAAAGTTTCAAAATAAAAGCATGTTCTCTGCTACAGAGACCATTAAAAAAACCCTTCACTTTTTGCAAGAGAAGGAGAAATACGAGCAAGAGACTCAAGAAAAATTTCTCTGCTGCCACTATGCTTCATACTAAGTGACAGCAAGCGGCCGCCTTCCAGCTAGAAGAGGGTGGTGTCTCAACACAATTTTTTGGAGGATGCCAACATCCTTTAACTCTTCTTTCAGTGGCTGCAGCTCACGATGTACGCGTAACGCCAGAGCCAGTGGCCACCTTCATCAGGAACACGCTCAAGACTTCTGAGTAACGAGCACCATTCATCCCACGGGCAAACAAGAGCACTTCCTAATTATGTGATTCACTCGCCAAGATAAACATCGCATGGGAATAAGCCCTTGGAAAAAGAGACAACCATGCTCCAGCAGGCACAACAGTGTGCATATTCTGTAACTACTTTTATAGCATCCTGACATTTTTCTTTTGGGTAATAAGGATTAATTTATTGATGACTGAATTAAGCTTTCTCTGCATGGTAAAGACATGGAGCATTGTTATTCTGCTTGTGCTGACAACTAGAAAGGTTTTCCCTCAAGTCAGGTGAAACTGGAGCTGTATCTAACTGTGAAAGTCAGAGGTGTTTACTGCCACCCTGTAATTAGTAATTCTCTGTGCCCTGCTTTTAGTATTATCCTTTCAGTCTCTTTGTAACATTTACTGAATATTTCACATGAGATTGCGCTAATTACATTAATATTATGCATCCCAATCACACTGTTATAGATTAGGCTGTGCCAGCAGGATCTCTGCTATGCTAAAAATGTGACAGTAAGACATGACAGACTGCAATACCAAAGTACAGCTCGATCTAGTGCCTCGGCAAAACTATCAGAATGGAGAAATTTGCTCTCATTTTTAGTATCCCCATGAGATATTAAATACACATTTGGACATTCTAAGTGTTTTTCATTGGAACTGCATTCTCCATAACTTTGAGAAACTTGTTTCCCATTCGAGGTAGAAAACTTCCCATACATAGAAATTTGTTTATCTACACACACAAACACACACACACACACACTTCCCCCACCCCCCAGGGTCCTGTTTCCCAACAGTATTCTCTATTTCTTTATTGCAAGAGGTGATTTGTTAGAGAATCAGATACAATGTCAGCATGACCACTTTGAAAATATTATTACAATGTGCAAGTGCAATTACTTGAACTGAACCAAAAATAAAAACAGCTGGATTTTGGCCTAAGCTTTTTTTGGTTTATTTTGAAAGAACAGATGAAGATGAAACCTTGAGCACTCTTCCATCATTCTCCTGAATATACAGCAGCTTTTTGAGTTTTATGGCAAGAGTGAAATCAGCTTAATATCTCAAACACTTGCCAGTTTACTCCTTGAAAGCATTTTAAAAAAAAAAGCAGCATTTGAGAAGTTGAGAGGTTCCCTTGTTACCAGCTTAAAGGATGACAGGCTTTCAGAAGTGGCCAACCCTTTTTCAATACAAAAAATGGAAGAAAAACCAAAACATGCAAAAGGGACCACATTTTCTCAGAATAACCTTCTACTTAGTTCTCTAGTGGTGAGAAGTAGCAAAACAATCGACTACTGTAAGGCAAAATTTTAAAAACAAATCATAGCATCCACTCAAAGTTATTCTGGTGAGTAGCACATTAACTGAAAGGTCACTAAAACAGAAAACCTTTTGACTATTAAGTTTTTAATGTTGTCTTGCACTGTAACGTACTCTGAAAGAGTAAGAAAATCCTATAGTTTTCTAGAGAAAAGTTTTATTCTCCTTTAAATTCTACTTTTGTTTTAACCCAAATAATTTTCAAGATGACTGGAACACTTGGAGCCCTGGCTTCCAGCCATGCATTATCTCCACTAAGCTACCATTAGAAAAAGTATGTCAGAGATGCTCTGAGTTGGGATGGTCAGAGAAAAACCAAAATCTATCAGTCAAAATATCAAAATCAGGGGTTTTAATTGGCAATTCAAAACTGGTCCTAAAAGTCTTGGTGAGTGACCTACCAACTTCCCTTGCATCTGGCCATGAAGCAAGGCAGTCAGTACATCATCTTGGAGGCACCAGCTGCGTGGACAGTTTCCATTTCCCTGCCAAATGACTAGGTCTGAGATTTCTGCACACTCGTAACATTCCTGCCAGTGCTGGACCTTCAAAGTGGCCTGTCTGGTTTTATCCAGACCTCTTAAAATATGAAAAAAAATCCAGAACAAAGTCAAGTTCTACCAAACCCCATGAAAGAATCATTCTATTGAAAATAAAGGAGAATCAGACTGACAAACCACAACAATATAAAGAACTTTATTTTTTTCCTCTTCTTTTTTCTTCTTTTGCCATGTAAAGTTTCATTATTACACTCACAGCTTTGTACCAAAGTGAGAGAAGAAAACCAGGGTCAATCTGTGCACATGTTCTACACAGCTTAAATTACTAAATATTTAATCAAGTTGTTTTATTCCACTTCCATTCTTCAAAAAGACTGTTTAACATTACAGCAAAAATTAAATTAGAGAAGCTGGCAGGTGCATATAACAGAATATATGCCTACACAGTTTACTCTGAAGACTAATTATTTTAGATACAGTAGCTGAAACCGTTTCCTTATCCTCCCTCATATATTCTGCAACTCTGGGCAACTTAGACTGTTTAAATTATAGTACCATACAAGTCTGAAAACAAAGATTCACCTGTACCTGTGTCTTAATTCAACAGAAGGGAAAAAAAAATATTTTCCCAACAAAACCATTCTCCTTGGCATTTATTGCGAGTTGGCAGTTATCATTTACCTTGATCCGGCATGATTGTACAGTTTGAAAATGTGCATTAAGAACTGCACTACTTCAAACACACCACACAGCCAAGCTCCTGCTATTTTGCAGAAGTCAACTGATGTGCTGGCAATATGTTTAAAGTCTGTAATCCACATGTAAGGGACACAAGGCAAGCAGAAGCTGGGATATTTAATGCATCTTTGTACCAACGGATGCAGCATTTTTCCCTCCATCCCCCTCCATGTACAGAAGCAGCAGCATTAGGCCACAGAGTATCCTGCACTGCATTTTTCCCCTGTATTTGAAAGAGAAAGGAGAAACAAAAATGGACCAATCCCACAAGGCCCCGCCATATGTAGTCAGCCATATAACAAGTCCACAACTCATTATTTAATATTTGACTAATAAACCCCTCCCCACAGCGAACCACAAAATAAACCTTCAATCTACTGACTCACCCACAACTTCTTACTTGCATAAAAAAACAAAACAAAACTGAAAATAAATAGTCCTGAAACTGCCTTCATGCTTTTCATGCAAATGTTACTCTGTTAAATTTCACAAATAGTCCACCTTCCCAAAGTCATTACACTCTTAGACTGGAGGTATATCAGGAGTCAAAGCTCTTAAGTTTCAAGACCAGAGAGAATCTCATTAATGAATACTGTGCCATACATTAGTTTGGCATCTCTCTTCTGCAATTGCCTCCAGAAGAAGCCAATGTCCAACAGTGAAATCCGCACCAAATTTCACCTGAACAAATAGGAAACCTCTCCACAGAACTCCAGGAAACCCTGAAGATTTTCACAACTGCACAGCTTCATAGCAAATCCTTTCAAGCTATCCTCATAACAAAGCAGTGCAGCATTTTCCTCTGAATCCCTAAGGATTTTAAAAAATTGTTTATAAGAAATGAAGCAAAATTTTTCCACTCATGCAGCTCTGCTATTTTCCCACCTCTTATCCATTTTAAGGTTCTTAAAATATGTCTGAAATGACCTACAAAGTAGCAAAAGACACCACTGCTAAAGCTGGACTTCAGAAGCCCAGACTTCTCAGGAAGACTGTTTTCAAGGACAGATTAGGAAGTATAATGGGCTACAAGAAAATAAAGACTGCTTCCACCAACCAGAAAAGATAAAACCAGCAAGCAATAAGGAATGCAAATAAAGTGTAATAACTCTGTTTGTTGCAACAGCAAGTGAGAAAGATCTGTAAGCACTCCTGAGAACATCTATAAGAATGTGAAGAATCACAATGAAGAACAAAATCTACTCTCACACAACCTTTTTCAGAATGCTATTATTGCCCCACATGCTTGTCCTTGGGACACACCTCCACATCTTCACTTCAAGCACAGTCCAGGAAGGACAGCTTGAGACGTCCACATTGTTTATGCCACACTTACATGCTCCCTCATTGTTCAAAAAACCCCCAGAGGAACTCTTGAATATCAACGCTTTTGGAAATGGTTTAAGTATTATGCAATCTTCTGCTTTTAGGTCATGAAAAAAAACAAACTCTCTGAGAGACTTCAGAGCATTACAGCCTCCAACAGAAAACATTTACACCGCTTGAAAATTTCCCTCAACCTGATTCTCTATTGAATTGCTTCATCCACACACCACAGAAAGAAAGAAAGATAAACCCAACACCACAAACACACATCCCCAAAAACCAAAACAAGAACACTCTCAAACAGCCTGAAGTCCGAGCCACATATTGGGGCTTTTTCGTATCCACAAACATAATAAAAAAACAAACAAACAAAAAAAAAACGAAAAAAAATCACCACAAAAGCACTGGAACCTCAGAGATTCCCATGTCTTTGAAGTAGGATGCTACTCCATCTCCTTCATATTTTATCCCTGTCTTACAAAAAATATCATCAATGTCAAGCAATTACAGAGAAACGCTTGTCCACTAAGATAATACAAAACCAGTGTACTTCGGAGAAGGCCCTGAAGTTCCTCCATTTGATGGCAGTGGAACATCCATGGGCTTCCCTCACTTTCTTGGCCTAAAAGGGTTTCTTTATAGTCAAAGAATGAGCCTATAAAACTTACTTGTCTATGGCTGGCAAGTCTAAAAGTAGTGGTGAAAGAGATGCCTCATAAAAATAGTACATGATTTTTTTTTTTAAAAGCCCTGGATTCATTTATAAAGCACCTCAGTTTGACACTGGTTTGTCTTCACCTGTTACAGCTTAAGGAAACTCTGCTTATTTTATCCTGAGCAGCAAGTTAGGCAAAAGTGAACAGAAAGCTCTTTGCCGGATTAGTCTCAACATTAAGAGGGTTCTTTGCTAAATTGGTGTCATTATGAGAGAGAGGATCTCAAGTGCAAGAAGTACATTTCACTGAACGTTACAGGTAAAGTGTTCCCTATCAAGGAACACCTGCAGAGGAATCCTGACAAGTAGAAACAGCCTCTCTTTCTGCACTGGCCTCTCCCGTGGTACTTTCTGTGCATTAGTAGAAACAAGACTTTCACATGTGATATGCATTTTGTATCCTCAGCTTCTGCTTGAGTACTTTAGATGTTAAAATCCTGCTCCATTCTTTCCAGTTGAGATTTTGTGAACTTGACATAGCCCAAGCTAAATAAGACAGTTAACAACAGAAACAAAACACTGCCTAAGTGGATGCACTTAGACAGGCACTGCCTTTGCAATTCTCTTAGTTTGCTATGCCATGAAGGTATAAGACTGCAAAGCTCAGTCACTAAGATTCCAAATAAAGTCAGGAATCCAACTATGGTGTTGTATCAAGATAGTGGTTATGCTGTCTTTAACTAAAACAAACCAGACACCACTTACTTCTGTCCTGTACTTAAGGACCTATATTTAAAAAGACTAAGATTGCAAAGCACATGAGTAGAGCCACTGTTCTGGCTGTTACTGGCATAATTTTCAAGAAATAATGCTTTCCCACAAATTAACAAAATACATCAGGAGGTATGGTATCTAGCATTGCATATGTTGTGCCAGTCATAGCAATTTTTACAGAAGGAATAAAAAATAAGTTACAATTAACATTAAAAAATTAATTTATTCCAGTCTCCATAAAATACCTTTTCTTTTTATGAAGAAAGTAAAAATGTACAGCGGATATGCAGGTTACATTTAGAATTTGTGATATTCTGGTTTGTAGAATTTTATGAAAATCAGCTAAAAAATTGGATACAACATAAAAACAGACATGTCTTAGACACTTAACAGGCTTCAAGCTGAGTTTGCCAACACCGGCACCTACTGGAATCTAAGTTCTCAACACCCCTCTGGATTTCCCAAAGACTATACATCTTAAACAAAAAAAAACCCACCAGAAAAAAAAACTTAAACAACAAAAACCGAGGCAGACAAGAGGAGGGAATATTCTTGTCTGTCAAAGAATTAAAAAGTTGCAAGAATTTGGGCTAAATCTTAATTGTCCAGCCTTGTTTCTACAGAGTGCAACGCAACCTGCAGTCCCCACAGCAATGCATTTCAGCCCCACTCAGTTTTTGCATTCCAAGTGGGAAAAGAAAGAGGAGAGACTGGAGTAAGAAACAGATGTTATTTGGAATAATTCTGACATATAAAATTACTTCCCAATGTGGGAGGTGAAAAGCTTCATGAGTCAATCCTGCTGTCATCCTCAGCGTGTCTTTCAATGTGTCCTACAGCATCCTAGAAAGGAACCAGAGAAGTCAATTAAAAACAATCATCATCACAAAAAACTTTGCAAAAGATTCTTGAAGCCTCAGTGAAAGTGGTATTCTAAATAATTTACATTAGTTTGGCTTAAAGCTTCTAAAAAGATAAATATCAATGTCAAGCTATTAAATCACATATATAAAGTATTTCACATACCACATAATTTAAGGCAAATAAAGTTTCCCCAGAAAAGCAAATCAAATTAACACATCATATCCAAAGCCAGTGCTTAAAGAGAAATTAAGGATTCTACTTTGATTTTTTAGTTCTCAAAGAAACCTCCTTCCTTCTCCATATTTTGGAACACATTCAAAGGAAGGTAGTTTATATTGCCAAGGAGTGAAATCTGTATTTTACCAATCAGCCTACAAGTAACAGCCCTCGTTACACCCACCACCCACCTTTCCACACCCAACTTAAGCATTCTTAATTTTTTCCCAATCTGTGCTAACTTTTGCTCAGAAATTTATCCACTGTTTATTTAAAAATTGGTTTTGCTAACAATCTCACATGAAAAATATACAGCATCATCATCCAGAACAATGAAAGGGGTAGTGATGGATAAGAATTAAAGGGATAAAAGCCTGTTTTCAAGGCTCATGTTTGTTCATCTTAAAAATGTCTTTTTGCTACAGAAACTTACTAACACCTTGAGTAGCATTTCCTTAATATTTTAAGAATCTTACCATTTCCACATAATATTTTACAATCAAAGATGAAACTTTTAAATGGACCATATCTCAAGTTACTGTAGCTGCACTTTTCATCTGTCACAGGCTGAAGTGAACGCTGCAAGCCCTGTATGACTGTAACTGTACACAATTAAGCCTGTCAAGACTAGAAAAATCTAACCCTTTTTAAGAGAAATAGGATCAAGTCTTACAATCGTGGTGATATAAAGTACTTTGTATTATCAAATACAACCACATTATTTCAACCACATACCTGCTTGGAACCTTTCCTGGAAGTAAAGAAAGCGTCGCAGTTCTTCCAACGACATTTCAGTGTCTGAAAATTTGGATTGGTGTGGTCAGTTAGCAGGTGTTGTTTCAGATGGTCCACAACTCCAAAGATCAGCGAACATCCATGCCACTGGTAGAAAAAACATACCAGAATAAGTCAGGGAAATAGAATTTTAGCTAATGCTTTTCTTCTTGCAACTCCACAATACTCTTCCAAAACTGCTAACACACATGCCACCTCCTGTGAGTTTTTTATCTTCTTATTCCATTTCCATTTTCAGTGGTCTCTATTCCTTTAATTACAGCTTTACGGAATTTTTTCCTGCCTCTATCCGAGCCTAGACCATCAGCAGGGATGACAGGAGAAGACAGCAACTAAGCCTTTACAAGATTTGAGCTTACCTGTGACAGAGTCATTTGGAATTTAATTGAACTTATTTAGCAGAGCAAAGCAGCTTTTCTATGTCACTCAGCTGAAGTTTTTGGTTTTAAACAGTTACATGTCACTATCTAAAAACTCCCAGAAAGAAAAGTAACTTAAACTATCAACTTGTTCCACAAAATATATATATATATATACACCAAAGACAATGAAAAATTGAACTAGTGATACATACCTACATTTAAAAAGTACATCCACATTTTTAAAAAAATAATGAATTATAATAAATTAAATGTCAAGCTATACAAGACTGAATGAGTAGAGACCACCCCCAGGAAATTCTATAATAAAGGAAGGTTAAACATTGTGCTCCTTACCCAGCAACGATAATTTTGCATCAGATTAAGCCTCACAGCTCTGACACTGCCATCATAGCATCCAGTGTAGATCTGTAAAAGAAACATGTGTGGATAAGCAAGCTGGGAATAAAAGAAAAAAGAAATGAAGTAAAATTTTGAAGGAGGCTTCAGTGTAGAGGGTATTAGGTGAAAAACAGTATCAACAGGCAAGGTTTCTATATTTAAAAAATGGGTATGACCTAATTCTTTTAAGATTTGCATTCATAGTTTAAAAAACCTACTAGTGAATAAGAAATGTTTCCATAACCTCTATTGCTGATAGTGTCATGTGTATAACAGTTCCAAAAACTTTAAAATATGATTTATGTTACTATTCAGTAGAATTAAAAAAAAATAGGTGTAAATGTCAAGTTGAATATATTTCCAGGGCTTAACCAGTTATATGTATATCAAAAAAGGATGAAGAGGAAGGTTGAAGAAGAACATCAGAAATTCAAAAAGACTGATGCAGATTCTGAAAAGGAAGGCAAAATGACATCTTAAATACAATTTTTGTTATGCACATGCTCCACATAAAATTATCCTTTTGAAAGAAAAGGATGCCAGACACTTATAATCCCATAACAATGACTCATTGTTTAAAAAAAACTCCTTGCATAATACAGAAAACTCTGCAAGGTAAAGATCCCATTTTTTATTTTCATTCAAGTCTTTTCATCTCTTGGAAATTTGCCACTAGGGTGCAACAGCCAATCTGTTGTAGGTAAGAGACAACACTTTACTACTAAGACTACTACAGAAAATTATAATCTTTCGCTTGTCACTAAGCTTCTCACCCAAACACTTCTTTGATTTGAGAATGCCCACAACAGACTACTGGTGGGGAACAGTTCAAGCCTCAGATTCTAGGCACATCAGATGTGATGCTTGGGTAGTATATATTCCAATTAGTAGGAAATCAGTTCTGTTAGACTTCATTTTTCTGTTATTAGAGATCACTACTTTACCTTTTATTTCACAATCTCAAAGAAACTTTGCAAACAAATTCCTACACATGCAGACAAATATGTGCTTTAATGACTATATTAAGAAATGTTTATCCAGAATTGCTTCTGAAACTTATCTTGCAGGGCAGATGCGTGAAGAAACCTGTGCACCCAAATCAACTGCATATCTTTGTTTACCATCTATCAAAGGTTACTAGAGGTTTGACTGAGGGTCAAGTTTTTCTCTAGCATCTGTGTGATTCCCTTGAATAAAAGTCAAACAGGACTGACACTGGAAAAAGAGGAAGTATTTTACTATTTCTGGATGCTTCATTGTAGTCATCACTGTAAAAAGGGCTATTGTTTTAAGACTACAGTAAACTAAAAGGTGATTTTTCTCCAGACAATAACATTACATAAATATAAAGCTGTTACAGCAACTTGACTTTTTGGCTGCATTTCCAAGTTGTTCTTACTCAAAAAACAGGTTGATTTCTGTATCTGAAAAAAATCTTGTACATGCCTGTGGCACTTACAACCTTCTCTTTCAGAGCAGTAAAAAGAAGGAAGTTACCATGCTCTTATGGATGGTCATACACATGATCATATCTGTGTGTCCTCCATAGACTTGCAAGCGGTCGTGCGACTTGAAAGAAACAGAAACAGACATTTAAAGCAGGACATTCAATAGCCATTTTTCAGAGACATGCAAAGGATAATGCTTACAAAAGCAGTTTCCTTGGTAGCAACTAAAGTCCTCTGGTGGATTCCAAAATTAATAGCTACCTTGAAAGCTCACTGTTGCTTACATTGCTTGTGTGAGTCTTTTTGTCCAGCTAAGTACTTGGTCTTTCAGCAGACAAAACTAACATTTCCACCTTTTTCAGAGTTGTCATTGTCTTAGAATAATCCAGGTTCTAAAGAAATGGTTTAGGTTATATTCTTTAAACCCCATGTATTTTGGCTGATGAGACAACTATATATTCTGAGTGACAGCAAAGAGAGGGATGGGCCAGAGACCAGTTAGCACAAAGATGACTTCTATTTGACTTCAAAATAATTAATTAACGCATCTTAGGTAAATGTAAATAACCATCTATTTTCTTACCTGTAGCTCATAAACACGAACAAATTTATCCAGACATGCTGTCACCATCACTTTCCCAAGAATGTTCACAACCGTCACTGCATGGTTATGGCCCTTATAGATTCGTACCAGCTCTCCAGTCTGCATCAAGACAAAGCAAAGGTAAACAGGTGTTTGGTTTTTCTTTAACAACAAAACAACTTTACCTAACCCAGACAGGGTAGCTAGCTTCAATGTTCAATACTCAAAAATGGAAAAACCCTTTATTACACTTCCATTTCCTATGAAGGCACTTCTAGATTATGTTTGCCCATCTTAACACAGAGCCATTCCAGTACAATAGAAATGCATGAGTCCATAAAAAGTTTTTCTCTTATCTTCCTCTGCTTCTCTTTCCATCTTTAGTTACATATTCCGATCCACCTTGCAACTAGTACCATGCTATTTGTACCAACAGGATTTCGCCACGAGCATCAGTGAGCAAACGTAGCTAAATACACAGAAATATGTTTTTTTGTCAATTAAAATTTACCCCTGATAAATTTCTCAATCTAACTTATTGCATAGCTACATGAATGCTTCTTCTAGGACTGTGGAAAGATGGTGTAAAAGAGGGAAAGAGTGGCAGGCTAGAGACAGCTTTTGAACCATCTAATTTGGAACACCATTCCTCAAGTTTTTCCCGTAATAAAGAAACTCTTCTCCCAGCACAGTATCTCACATGGGTTTGCTTTGAACCCTTTCCATATGATCAGCACATTTTTTAGTAACATTTGCAAAAGCAAGATGCCCAGATAAAAAGGCAAGAGTCAGCACGTTTATACTCTTCACATATCTTTAGTTAGCTACAATGCATAGTCACATTAACAGAATCATGAGACTTCCTTTTCTGGAAATAATTTTTTCCACCAGACAGTGAAAAATTCTGGAAATACTGACTTTATAGTATAGGAATTCACTGCCTTAATAGCAAAAGTCATTCCATCCTTATATATGTGACTTACATGAATGTTGTGGGCATGGACAGACTGATCACTGGAGCCACTGAATACCAGATCATTCACAACCTTACAAAAAAAAAAAGTTTTATTTTTTGTAACAGATATTGAAATGGGCAAGTGAAATATTAAGATGCTGTTCAGTTCAGAGTTGTACAGTAGTACATCCTAAATTTGATAGACTTCAAATTAATGGAGAATATAAAGAAAAAGCATGCACTGAGTTCTTTACCTAAGAGCTAGAAGAGTATTATAATATCCTAAATATAACTTTTGACACTTTGCAACTGACATAAGAAGTTGTTAACTTGCAGTCCACCAGGCTAAGTCATCCCACCTATGGACAATTCTCAGGCACAGGTCAGCAGCAAATCAGGGACCAAGCAAACTGAATGCAGAATGCTGCTCTGCATGTGCACAGTAAAGCCCACTGTTTCCTGAGATTTTGGATATGCCGTGTACTTATAATCTGCTCACGTAAGAAAAACAATGCTCCTAACTAGTACTACTCTAGGAAGAAAGCTGACCAGATCCATCATGGATCAAGAAGGGACCACAGCATGCTGTTACAGAAGAAGGACTAGGACAGTCTGCAGGGCAAAAAAGGCTGTGCCACTGCACTACAACAAATAAAGTGACAAACAATTTATGAAAATCATCCCCTATCTGTTCCATGATAGTTGTCAGTGCAAAACAGTCAGACAAGCATATGTTCCATCTCATAATTTCAGGAGCCAGAAACCTGTGAACATGTTAGTGAGTCTTCTATTAAAAAAGAATACTTCTTGAGTTCATTTTTTCCAGTTTCCTCTGAGGTTTGTACTATCAGGGTGCATGAAGACTAGCTTCACCTTTTCCCCAACTTATCTTCTGTTGGCAAACTCACATTTAAAGACTCCCTAAATCTTCTAACAACATGACATAAACATGCTTTCTGCATAGGTCTTGGATCACAGTAACCCCATGAAACACTAGACTTTTGGATGAGTGGATGGAAAGCTGCCTGGAGGAAAGGGACCTGGGGATGCTGGTTGACAGTGGCTGAACATAAGGCAGCAGTGTGACCAGGTGACCAAGAAGGCCAATGGCATCCTGGCCTGTATCAGAAATAGTGTGGCCAGCACAACCAGGGCAGTGATTGTCTTCCTGTACTCAGCACTGGTGAGGCCACACCTTGAGTGTTGTGTTCAATTTTGGAAGGACATTAAGGTGCTGGAATTTGTCCAAAGGTAGGCAACAAAGCTGGTGAAGGGTTTAGAGCACAAGTCTTATGAAGAGCGGTTGAGAGAGCTGTGGTTGTTTAGCCTGGAGAAAAGGCTCAGAGAAGACCTTATTGCTGTCTAAAACTACCTGAAAGGAGGTTGTAGTGAGTTGGGAGTCAGCCCCTTCTCCTAGGAAACAAATGACTGGACAAGAGGAACCAGTCTTAAATTGCACCAGGGGAGGTTTAGAATAAATATTAGGAAAAATGTCTTCACTGAAAGGATGGTCAGGCATCAGAACAGGCTGCCCAAGGAAGTGGTGAAATCACCACCCCTGAGTGTTCAAAAAACATACGTAGATGTGGCAACTGGGGACATGTGATATGGCAGATATCACAGCAGACATGTGATACAGAGACAATTTTCCTACCAGATTACTCAGGTTTTATAATTTAAAACAGAGAAATGCTCTATTTCCTATTGGAATCTGCTAACTAGAAGAAATCACACATAATTTTAAGCATTCTTTGTCAAAAACGTTGTTTTCAGAGACACCTGCCTTCATGCAGAGTATAGTCTTGCTGTGACCTTCCAGGGTTCTGAGAAGCAGTCCGTTCCGCGCATCTCGCACGCTGATGGTGCAGTCATAGGAACCCACTACCAACAACTTGCGTGCTCCTTCCTGAGCTGTGGCTAGACAGCTCACTGCTCTAGGGCCATGGCATTCAAAGGTATCAACCTGTTTATTATTCTGTTGGGGGAAGAAAAAAATGGTATTTAAGAATTAAAACTTTGCTATGACACTGACTAGACCATTGAATCCTTTTTGTGTTGTACTTGTTAAAGCATCTGATTTCAGTTTAGGAACACACAATTTCAGCAGTAGTAGGTGTTGCATCTAAACAACTAAGTTTCCAAATCAAGAAAATACCTCTTTATGTTAGGCTTCAATTTTCTGTCTTTTAAAAAAAATATTTAATTATTTAGCAAAAGTCCAGTAAATACTCTTCCAGAGTCAGAACAGTGAAAGGAAACTGTGTTACGAGAAAAATGCAAACCAGGATAAATTTGTAAGGATAAATTTGAGAAATTAAGTCTAGCATCCATGAAAAGAATAATCAGAAAAAATAGTTTATTTAAATAATAATTTTTATTCACTTTTAAACATCACGGGGACTGCTGATGAAACCTCTTTGCTCTGGCAAAACATGTGAAAGAGTCTCTTTTATAACTGCAAATGCAGTAGGCAAAACCAACAACACATTAAAGTCTCTCACACTACTTTGAAGGGCAAGAAAGGAGAATTCACAAATAATCAGCTATGTCAGAAATGACACAGGGCTGGTTGACCAGGAGGAACCTTAAGGAAGAACATAACAAATACCTCAGCTAAAAGAAAGGTAAGCAAAGGGACAAGGGATGGGATAGCTTCATGGACAGACAAAATAAAGGACCAAAAGGGGCCAACAGTGACCATTTATACCAAAATACTTTCATTACAAATACATTTACTGCTCTAGAGAAAGAATAGAAAGAAACACAAAGTGGAGAGAAACAGCATCACAACAGGCTTTTAGGTGCCAATATTTAAACTAACCTTTATGTTGAAAGTAACCACAGTGCCATTTGCAAGGCCTGCATAAAGGATCCGCCATCTACTGTGTAAACAGAGAACTCGATCTTCCAATTTAAATTGTTCCATACACTCTTTGGTCTGGCAATAGAGAGAAGTATTTAAAGCTTTTCATTAACCGAAAAAAATTTAGGGAAAAAAAGCCTGAAGTGAATGATGGTTTTCACCTACAAGCTGCATTTTTTAAACCAACAGAGCTGCAAAAAAACATCTGACAGTCTGGTGCCATATGGCAGTTTGATCCAGGTTTTAATCAGGAACATTTCTCAGACTTGACTGTACTTCAGCAACCAGTTATAACCCTAAATGCTTTATTCTATTCACGACCTCTAAGGTATATAGAAATTCACACTACGGACTATATATGTATATATGAAAACCACCCTGTACACAGTTGAGGTTGATGATTCCCCATAGTAAACATAAGAGTTTAAAACCTCTGGCAGTTTGCTCCCTGAAGCAGATATTTGCTTTCTAGTCCTTCAAGTCACAGGTTGGACAAGCCTTCTTATCATTTACCCTCAAACATCCAGCTCCAAGAAGTCTCAGTCTGCTATTTCATCTGCCCTTGGAATAACAGGCACCTGTTGTCTCTACAGCTGCTCTACAGCTAGAGAGAGAGAGAGCAGAGAGCAGTGCCTTCCACAAACAGTGAAATTAGAAATATTCCATAAGCAATAAAGTTAGAAATATAGCAAGACAAATATGATATTCACGGCCAAACAACCATCCTGCACTTTGGTGTTGTCAACATTTGGGATCATGTCATGCTGTTTTGGCAAAAACTCTACTGACAAGCTAGCCAAAAGATTAGGGCAGTTAATCAGTTAATACTTTGCTGTTTGGTTTGTGTGAGGAGGGGTTTCTGCTCTACTCTGTGGTAGTATGAAGTGGGGCTTATGACGAGCTTATATGGGTTTAAAAGGCTTTTTAAATTTATATTTGTAAAGAAACACTTGCATAAAAATGTGATATGTGTTAACCAACACAGAGTTTGAGTACCTTGATATTGTAACAGTTGATAGTGTGGTCGCTTGAGCCAGTGTAGAGTGCAGCATTCTTCCCATTTGTCTGAGTGACCAGAAGGCAGTTCACTTTCGAAGTATGTCCTTCAAATATGGCCACACACTTCCTGCTCTAAAAAGGAAAGCACTGTGTCAGTGTAAAGGTCCATAATACCTCTCAAGATACGTGCCTAACAGAGATAGGCAGGACAGCCAAAAAAAAGCAGGACACATACAGCAATCTATCTCCCCTTGCCTCTCTCATAGGGAGAAGGGGTTGGGGAGGGGAGAAGAGAGTTTTGAAGAAAAGCAGAGTATAAAATAAATTACGTGCTTGAAAAAGCAGCTCCTTCCTTAGCTACATAGTGAGGCTTTACAAAAAACAACCTTTTGATTGGAATTTATTTAACACCATTCCCACAACCTTACTTACAACGAGATTGTAGGCACAAACAGTTTTGTCTGCGGAGCAGGTATACAACAAATTCCCAAAAATCTGAATAGCATTCACTGCAGCCAGGTGTCCCTCAAAGGTTCCCTCTGTAGGTTCTTCGTCCTCACCTGGCTCCGAAGATACTTCTGTAGACAAAGATAAATGTACTTTGATTATGGGAACACATTTAAGCAAACACACTACTGTTGTTTGTACTGCCAACCAGCAGAACTATTTTGTGCACTCAGCACCTTGAAGTCAAATTTAATTGTGGGTCCCAGCTGGAGTGTGAAAGTGACAGAAGGCAATTTAAAATGCCAAGGAGACCTTACATGACATCAAGTCCAGAAATACCTTTAAAATAGAAAAGTGATCGTATTATTGTTTTTCCTACAGCTCTACAGAGACTGTGGAAGAGATGTGTTTGTGTGGGAAGGGGCAGGGGGCTGTGGAGGAGTCAAGGCACAAAGCATTCAATGAGAGATGATGTGAGAACATGTCACTTCCCACTTCAGTTTTGAGTGCAGGCTTTTATCTTCAGGGCAAAATTCCCCTCTGGAAGCAGTTCGATCAAGACTAAACTCAAAGTCCTGCAAGATACCACATACTAAGTACCAGCAGGAAAGCATAAAAGATATACCTGAGGAGTTCTTTGATCCTCTTAGTGATGATATGGAAGTCTGCGTCTCAGCCACACTGCAACAAAAATAAAAATTAGCAAGACTGAGCTTTGCATGTTTATTTTCAGACAAAATACTGGTGTAACTAATATTCCAAAACACAAGACTCTGCACTTGGCACAAAATAGGCTGTGACAGATAAGCTCAAACAAACTTTCATGAAGGGCAGCCTTGTTCTTGTATTAAGAGAAATTAATACATAACAGAACGCATTCATTTGTTGAACAAAAAAGCCAAGTTAGTTTTTATTTTCCCTCTTATTTCATTCCTAAATGAAATAAAAAGTCACTGATTTTGTAATACTTTCTGAATAAAACCAAAAAACCAAGAAAGAAGTCTCATCAATATTATATAAAAATACTTTTACTTTTGAGAGGTCTAAAATAATCTCACCTTCTTTTCTCATCATTCCTATAATTTGTGCCAATTTCACTGGTGGAGCTCACTTCATCATAACCAGAGCAAGATGCCTCTAGGAGTGCTTGATCCACAGAGCTGTGTGAATCCCTCTTTGATGGACTGTCTGGTTTCTCATCTCCTGACTCTGATGAACCAACATCAACCACCTCACACTGAGGTGCTGCAACTTCCACTAGTTCCAGAGAAGCATCACTGTCATTCTTATCTTTGTTTTTTGCTCTTTGAGCAGTAGCTCCATCCTCCTCTCTTGGAGGAGTAGATGTAGTAACTTTTTCTCCTTTAGGAACCTTTCCACCCTTGACTTTCCGGACAGGCTTGGAATCAATCATATCCTGTTCTGTATCGCTGTTCTCTGGCACATGGGCTGCCCTCAGAGTTTTCTTCTTCCTTAACCTTCTCCTCCTCCTGTTCCCTTTTTCTGCTGGGACTACAGTGGCTGCTAAGTGTTGCTCAGATGGTTCTGCTGACAATTTGGGTGTTTTATCCATTGGCATTTCTAGGACTGAATGCTTTGAAAAAGAAGTGCTACACTGATGCAGTAAAAATTCTTCAGGTACTGTATCATTTGCCCCGCTCTTGCTGAAAAGAGATAGTAAATGAGGAGAAGGGTTCTCAGGGAGTCCAGACTTTCCTCTGTCGGCAGCAGGCTTATGGACATCTTGATCAGTGTGTTGGAAACAAGATATCAGCTCTGATAGGGACATGGTTGCAGAGATAACTGGATACACTGAAGTTTTCTGGTTGGTCTCTTCTGAAGAAAACAGATGAGTGTTACATTCAATCTGTACAGCAATAAATATTTATGCAAAATGGCTCTCCCTGCATTTTTCCATTTACACTTCATTGTACATGTAAAGTACATATTCCTACATGTTGAAAACTATGTGCACATGCAGATCTGCTATTTCAGTCAGCTATCCAGCCTTTAAAAAACATAGTTGGGGAATAAAGTGTTTATCCGTGTAACCAGAAGCAAAGGAATGGGGCACATCATTCAAGCTGCTGGCAGACTGTATATGCTTTTAAAATTCTGACAATCTCTGGTGAATCCTACATTGTTGGCTTAAGATGCTACCACCCCTCTCTGTGTGCTCCCTTACCAGCTGTCACAACTGCTGTAGCAATGGTGCATGCCAAGCACGACTCAGCTGTTCAGTGACACAGTAGGAAGACCTTGTGCTGAACCCATCTGAATTAGTTATTTCTACCAAGTTACTTGGACCTAATTCTAGGTTGATGAGTCATGCACAACCCACTCTGCAGCACTGTACCATATCCAGGGAATGGCAGCACTAGAAGCCAAGAGGGTAGGCTTTAGTTTGTTAGTCTACTTAACTTAGTTAATCTGTGGTGGACTATACAACGGGGCAAACATCCTCTCCCTGTCATTTGTTTTAATTAATATGAACCAAAGAATGCAATCCCTCGACTGCCCTCAGTAAGGGCAGCATCTAACAGCTGTTTCCTACACCCTAAAATTCCCCGGTTGCATTTGTAATAACTACGATCCAGAACAGGATGTTTCAAGTTGACTGCATTTATTGGGTGGGATCACACAATGCGAATGGGAAGCTGGCAGTACTGGAAACGTTTCCCTGTTTCACCCTCTCAGAAACCACCAAACTAATCCTATAGTAATGCTTGGCCCAAAGTACATTACAAATCACAGTACAAATGGGACACTTTAGAATTATACATCTTACTAGAAACAGCCAAAATGAGACTATCTCACCCACACCTTCCTCAGATGGGAAATTCCAAGATAAAACTAGAACTTGCTGACAGCCTGTAGGGTCTGTTACATTTAAAATAAATCAATGGAAAGATGTTTTCCCCTGGACCCATAACTGTCATACACAGCTGCAAAATCTGATAGAAAACTCTCTATATGGAAGAAATGAATGCTTAGATGAAATCTGAACAGTTACTGTGTTGAATTATACTCATAAGAAGGCACACTAAACCTGAAATTGTGATTATGACTCTAATATCATGTGTCACTCATTTCCCATTGGAAGGGACAAGGAAGGAACTTGGCTGCTTTAGAACAGGAAAATAATAGTAACCAGCAAATTAAACTGAAATTTCTAAACCCAAAAGTTATTCTCAGCACTTGGAGTACTGAGAGTGCTAAGAAAGAAAGAAGAAAATCACCATGGTAGTGTAAGAAAACAGGATCACTCAGTCCTGCAGGTGGGAGAGATTGCTGGCAATTAGGGGAAACCAAATGCAATCAGCTCCTTCAAAGCAAGGCTGAGCTAACCTCCTAGGGATGCTAACAAGATAAATGTTAAACCCCAAAGAAGTAAACAGTCTGCCCCAGAGAGAACTGGGGCATTTACCTGATGGTAAATGCTTATTTTCCCTCCAAATGACAAAATTCATCTGATGGCACACCCATTTTAAGTGTAGCACATATAGAAGTTCATCAATACCAAAACTATGTTCACCTGACAAACAAACACCAAAGAATATTCTTGCTTTTAACATGTCAAAAATAAGTTGGTAGGAAACTAAAAAATACACTAATGTGTTTAAGAGATTTCTGGTAATTACTGAAGTAATAAATATAGCTACACAGTGAAGGTTCATCTTCATAAGAAAAAAATAAAAAACCTTTTCAGCTTCTCTATTGTGAAGTCTGAAGATTCTGCAAGCAAGACACTGCATGCCACTGCAGAGTGATCAGTAAATCTTTATTCTCAGTATTCCAACTCTAACATGAAAGAAAAACAACACTTCTTTTCACTGATGTTTACACGTAACGGTAGGGCATATACCAATAAAAACAGGGAAGTGAAAAAAAAGTAGTGGCTTCCCAAAAGCTGAGCTTTACCAGTGGAAACAAAACACAAAAGCTGATTCTCCCCCTGCCCCGACTTTACTTAAGTGTACACCCCCAAAGCTTCACAGTCCCTGTCAAATCCTCCAAAACGAGATGAAGCAAAATTCACAATACTACATATAATGTAGTAATATAATGCAATATATATTAATATAATGTAATGGAGTGGAAGACAGGAAATGCAATGGGGACTAAAAAGCACAAAGAACACTATTTATACAAAATTCTACATCAAAAGCAAACTGCAATACACTAAAAAAAAAAAAAAAAAAAAAAAAAAAAAAAAAAAAACCCAATTCTTGTATTTAAAGAAGTCTAAGCTTCAATTCAGCCGACATTTATCTTGTGCTTGAAGAAAAAAAATGTGCTTATAAAAGTAGAATGTGTTTTTTTCCAACAGTATTTTCCACTTCAGTTGAAGGGAAAAAAAATTGTGTTGGCTATCTTCAACAAGGATTGATCTTATGAATCTTTATCTCAAATTATCTAAGTTAAGAGTTTGGGTAAGTGACATTGTTATGGCAGACAAACTATCATTAGAGTCACCCTGCTTGACTTCACAGGCTCTTAGCAAAGTATGGGATGATTAAGCTTTTAATCTCAGTTTCCATCTTCAGTCATAGTAGCAAGTGGCAGTGGAAACTAACAGTAGCATTTAAGCCTTTGACCACAGACTACAGCAAATGCGTTTTATGGGTTTTAAACTATCTAAATAAAGAGTTATCTTAATGGCTATAGATGAAATAGCTATCATTTTCCTGAGGCAGTAGCTCTACTATTAGTGGTTAATTCACCTGTGTCTCCTCCAAACAAAAGTAAATCCATAACTTCATTGCTAGCCCTCCGCTACTCACTCCCACTTCCCTCACGTGAGTGAACAGTACCTAACATTCAGTTAGGAGAAGATGGAGTGTTATTTTTTAATACTACAAATGATTATAAAATATAAAATACTACTTTGTGCTTATCCAGTAGGGCCCAATTAAAACACAGAATACTCTCAGTGTAGTAGGTCATAATTTTTTTTAACATATTTTCAGGCACACATTTTTCCTTTGTAGGTAGATTTTTTAGCTACCAAAGCTCATTAAACAACGCAGAGTAGAAGATAAAAATTATAGAGGAGATGTTAATGATTTCCTTATTTTCTTAAAGCTAGTTTTCTTACAACACAGCAAAGCTACACATACCATCCTTCTGCTCTATTTCTTCTGCTCGTGAAGCACATGGAGAGCTCTGGAGTACAGAATTCACATTTTCCTTTGTGCCTTTTGGAGACACAGGTTCTCGTTTAACTTGTACTGAGGAGTCAGGAGTATTGGCAGGTATGCTGCCAGATGACTGGAATGGTGACGGCGTGTTTACATGAGCAGAAGATCCTAGTGGAGGCACAGAAGAGTACAAAGGGTCCAAAAGAGGCTGGAGAGGGCCTGCAGGAATTAAGTCAGCTGCCATCTGAGATTTGCTGTTTCTTCTCTCACTTAAGGAAAGTTGCTCTGAGAGTTCAGAAGGTTCATATGTTTCTAATGGCAAGAGATAAAATAAATAAATAAAAAATCCAGACAGAGCAAAAATGTTCATATTTTACAATTCAATTTAGTGGTGCCAAGAGCTCATTTCTTGCAGACACACAGTCAAGGAAGAGAAAATTTGACAAAAAGCCACCAGATGGCACTACCAAAACTGACAGATCACACTTGAAATACAGACCTCATTTTGAAAGTCTACAATTTTATTGCACAGTTTAAAGGACAAGATTCAAGAACATGAGAGTCAGCATTCTGTTGTAGTTTTATGGTATCTCGTACCTTGTAGCCCCTGCAAGATCTCGATTCTCTGACTTCTCAGCGTGCTCATTTCCATTGTTATCTGCAAAACAGTTGTGGTTTGTATCAGTTCTACTAATTTAACAGGCAGTTTTTCAGGCTGCTAACCTGTAGTTCAGACAGTTTCAAAAGCCCAGTGTTACCTGTTGCTTTAACACAAGGAACCGCTGAACCTCGACATACGCAGCCTGCAGGGCAGCCCTAGCCTGCAAGAGACTGGTGTCCACACTCTGCAGGGACTTGCTTAATTCTTCTTCTCTCAGTGAAATAGCCAACAACTGGTCTACCTGAGAACGTTCTGGAAAAGAAACACAATGTAGAGTGACTGTACTGGACAATACATTAAGATACTTTACACATGATGTCACAATAAATACTACCACCTCAGAATGTAAAAATTACATAAATTAGGTCAAGCATTAATAATCATACAAGAAGCTGAAACAGCGTATTTATCCACAGGAATAGCCATGTCTACGTGGTAGAAGAGCACAGTCGAGTATTCCTCTTTACTGGATCTCCACCTTGACTCTGGTAACTATTTCCAAGTTTTGCCAGGAATGATTTAGTTTAGTTAAACCTTTGTTTAACTAAATTCTCTTACACAAAGATCTTTTCTTGAAGTACATGTGTACATGAAATACAAATATACACTTGCCATTAACGTAACCAAAAGGCAAAGGCAAATTCAAGCTAAACAAGACAAATTATTCAGTTAATCCAGAAGCCAAGGAAAGGCTGCTTAAGAGAAAAAGAACCCAACAATAAACAAATAGTTTACTATTCAGGATCATTTTGGGCCATAAGATTGATGTTTGCAATCTCTTGAGAAAGAGTCTCTGAGCACTACACTCAGTAAAAGATCCTTCTATGCTACTTCCTAAAGACCTCAGGCATTACAGATATTCTCTAAAGAAATTGAGTTTCAGTTTGGGCACTGCCTAGTTGCAGATTTAAAGCAAATTATGCATGATGTTAAAGCAAACTAATGGGAAATAGAGATTTTACTAAGTAGAATGTGTTATTAGTCTCTATAATAGACACTAGTCATTGAAGACAGAGGCTTATAAACAACCCCACCTTTTCAAGTAGTGAAATATTAGTTCCCACAAGAAAATCCATATTAATTGCTCTGCATTCCTAACAACTGTTAATATAAATAAATAAATAACAAAAGGAAGATAAATGCAACATTTGAAAGCCATCTTCTGGACCCCAAAGCTCCCAGAGGGTGTTGCAATGGTTTAGTTCCCAAAGAAAATATTCGGCTTAAAACACAGATGGTTCATTTTGATGCACGGTGATGTGGATGCGTTAGGCATGCTTGAGAAAATCTAATGTCTAAGAAACAGAGTTTTCTTCAGTCAGGAGAAGGAAGGAGCAAGGCTTCATTTCCATTAAGGACAGGGAAGGAGGTGAAAAATTAGAAAGAATTGCCAGAAATGTCAAAAACAGAACACAGAGCGAATTATGCAGAGCACAAATTTTCTGGGATTACCACCCAGAATCAGAAAGGGAAAGGTGCATGGCAAATTAGAAGGGAACGATGGGGGCTTCTCCCTTCAGAACTTCCATCTAAAGAGGCAACAAACCTCACTTCTCTGAGCAGGGTAAAGCAAAGGCCCCATCTGTACAATCAGGAACATGAACTGCAGGCAGAAACGACGCACGTAGCCTTTTCTTAGAAATAACTTCTGACAAATTAAGATAGAAGTCCACAGAGAAGAATGTGTTGCAGACTTGTGAGCAGTCTACCCTATGACCTTCATTAAGTGCCCAAGAACCACCAAAGTAACAACAAGGAACTAGTACTTTAGCCAAGTCAAAATACTGCTGGGTGTTTTAACCTCTACACGAGATGCATACACATATGAGACATTAACTCACCTTTTTTACCTTTGATTTTTCTTCTCTTATTCTTTCTTTCTAGACTAGGGATTTCAGGTGATGATCCCTCCTGCAAGTAAAATCATATATTAACAAGTTACAAGAACAGTTTTGTCTAAGTCAAAAAGTCAAACATCCATTGTCTTTTCAACCATTACTTGTACGCACAGAGAAGAACACACAATTTATTTTGCACATTCTTGTATAACTCATCCCTTGCTCTGCTTGTAAAACAGGGAGGACAACAAAGTGAATGCCACAGTTTCATCTCAGCTAAGAAGAAATGTTAAATAAGATGATAGCCTTCTCACTCAAATGTTCAAGACCACACCTGAGTCAGATTTTTTGCTCTACGGTTTTAGTTGAGGGTCTAGAGGATTAAACAGTGAGGAATTAAAATTATTGTTTTCTGCACATAGCAAAGCCATTTGAGAATCTGATTAGAAACTTTTTTTTTTTTTACCTTTGGATAAGTCCAAGACAGGACTGTGAAATAAATTTAGATTTAAAAATATTATTTTAAGTATATAATTTTGTAAAAAGGTTTGTCTTTCCTTGCTTAACCACAAAATCAGGAACATCTAAGGAAAACAAATTTCTACTGCAATCTAGCTTCCATTTAAATTGGGAAACATGGAGATTCTTGCTACAAAACCAAGTAGTTCCACAGAAATATTTTAACAGCTCGTTTACGAACAGAGTGCCAGGTACCAAATTAAATAAAGAGCTTTGTCATTCCTACTAATTAAAAAAATATTATCAGAAGTCCTGCACTAGGAAGCAGAACGGAAGAGATTCTTAAAGAAAATTAGGTCAAACAAGCAAATGAGTTTGTTGTTATCAATGCACAAGGCAATGAAATGGAGAAAGTCCTCCTTGCAAAGACCATGCCAAGCCTGAATGACCATTGAACAGGAAAATACATTTTTAGGGCACCAAAGCTGGACAAAATTGCACACTTACTCCAGTTGCTCTCCGCTTCTTTCCAATTCCTTGGTTGTCATTCTGTTCAGTTCCAGATGTGCAGCTACTATCTGTAGCTGCATCTATGTTATTAGACACCGCAAGAAGTGAACCACTATTTGAAGCTGGACGATTTTCTTCTGAGATCTCTAGTACGTTTTGTTTTTCAAGAAGAGGTGTTCTCTTCTCTGGGCTCTCCTGGTCTTGTTTTATGAGGCCTGTGATCTCAGAAGCAGCCTCTAGGCTGTGACTTCTTCCAGTAGTCTCAGTTCTTTCAGACATAAAAGGTGACAAAGTAAGAGATGATGCCTCTGTCTCCTGTTTCTGGTCAGCCTCAATGTCAGTGCTTGCCTCATATCCAGATGTTACAGGATGTGAGTGGTTGGCTGCAATTATTTGCCTTTGCCCACTTTCTTTTATTTTGGCTTGTTCACTGAAAAAGCTATAAGCAGAAGGATTTCTGTCTGATATGACACTGCTTTCAGAAAAGCTACGTTTTCTGGCTGAGCCAGACACTGCTAAGGAAATCCCTTCCCACTGGAATCCTTCCAGAGTAGACAGATCAGAATCTTCACTGAGTTCTAGACCCTCTTGCTCATTTTGAACAAGAGGCACCATTTCTATGCCAAACCTTTAACAAGATAAAAAGAAAAATAAATACACACGTTACAAGCCAGCTAAATGTAGAGCGAAGCCTCCCCCTTCCCCAAATGCACAGTACTGCATTAAGAGATCTGGCAAGTCATTGCAGTGGTATTCTGTGCTTTCTACCTCATCTGGCAATGGAATATCTTTTGCATATCATATAACCAGATTTAGTGGCTAAGAACTGATAACATGATTTTCAAGTTAGAAATCATGTTGTTATAATTATTCCAAATCAGGTTTGTGCCTGTTCAAAGTGCTTTAAAAAACTTCAGGTTTAAAGAAACTTTCAAAAATGCAGTATTATATAAATGCTTCCTCTAAATACAAAAGCAAACTGTGTATCAAAATAAAAGATTAACAAACAAAGAGGGAGATTTATATTGCCTGCAGCAATGCAAGCATTTCTTGCAGTCCTGAATAAAAAAGGAAATAAGCAACTGCCACAGCACTGTCCCCATCCTGATGGCATTTTTACATTCTTCCAATTACAAGAACTGGAAAAACAGACATATTGTTACCATCCATATTCAGATATTAAGGCAACCATTATAAACTGATCAGAATCTATTAATCAGATTACTATTACTTATCTATGGACAGACATTCACAGCAGCAATGACAAAAACACTATATTATTTGTATATGCAAAAGATCATGGTATCGCAAGCTTCATTTTGATGTCTTCCTTTTAAGATTCTGGAGTTCATTCCAGATATGGAGAAAAATAATCCTCCCCCCTCAACATGCCCAGAGAGGAATGGTAGAGGAAAGCTACCAACCTTGGTAAACCTTTGCCAAGTTCCTGTTTCTTCTTGGTTACCTGCTGGATGACCTGATCCCAGTTCACATTTCGCCGGGAAGCACTAAGAATCTGCCTGAGGGTGGGTTTAAGCCCCGACTCCTTCTCTGCCTCACTTCTCCGATGGCCACTCACATTCCGAATGCGCCGTGCGTTATTGAGATTGGGCTCTGGGAGATGAGTCCCGACTTTGCTCTTCAGACTAATATGCCGTGTCAGATCTCTTTGCAGAGAAGCAGGGAGGCCAAGTTTGCTTAAATCAGGAAGAAGGCCTCCTGACTGGCTTCCTCCTTTTTGAAGCTCATTATCTGAAGGATTTTCAAAACCTTCCATTTCAAATTGATCATGTGACTTGACACACTCTTCATTCCCCTCTCCATCCTGCAAGGTTTTCAAATCCACATGCAAACCGTCCTGACTGCTTGATGAAGAAACTGTGGATTCTATCCGAAATGTAAAATTTTTTAGTTCAGCAGAAGCAATACTTGAAGCAGCTGGCTTTTCATCATCTTTCTTTTCAGAGGTGGCAAGTCTACCTTCAGGAGTGTCACAGGGTAAATAAGACCTAACAGAAGAACCCAACTTGTCAACACTTGCTTCTGACTTCTCACTTCCCATTAAATCATCACCACTCACATCTTTTAATGAATCTAGTCTGAACTCTTTCTTTGGCAGTGCTTTCCCAGTTTCTTCCCTATTCTGGTCACTTGTATCCTTGCAAGAGTTTAAGGGAGTATTTTGCAAGGAATGGTTGGACTGAACATCTTCAGGATTTTGTTCTGATTCACTTAAGTTATTAACAGGCTCTCCACAACTGCTGCCAAGCACATCTTTGTTGTCTTGTAAGTTATCAGCACAAGCACCATGGTGGTTCGATGAAGAAGAGGTGAAACCATTTGTTTCCAAGTTCACTGCATTCAAATGATTCTGCTCTTCACTACCAGTTGAGGATAAAAGAAGCTTGACATTTTTTAAGAGATTGTTTGTGTCTTGCTTTGTCAAGGATAACTTCGTATCTGTGATATTCAGAAGAGGGGATTTCAGTGATGGCATCTTATTACTTCTGCTATCATCTTTGTTCAGCTTTTCACCACTGGAAGAGTCTTTCATTACCTTGCAAGAATCAAGGTGATCTGAGGTTACATTAGAAGAGGAAGATGCTTCCTGTTTTTTAAGTTTTGAAAGGCTAACGCTGCCTTCACAAGTTTTTCCTTTCACTGATGAATCAGTAGAAGCCATAAGTACAGAATCCATTTTATCCGAAGTTTTAGAAACATTATCTTCAGACCATGGTTGCTGCTCTGCAGCTTTCTGTGACGGGTAGGGAGTCCAGCGATACGTTTTATCTCTGGAAGGACTGATACTTTTCCCACTGGCTCTTGAAGTTTTGCTTTCTGGTTGCTTTGACGTACCAAAATCCAACGCCCCCTCAGAAGGAAGCTTATCACTAGTAAAATCGAGCAAGTCGCTCCTGTTTCTTCGATTTCTGTATGGCAGAACATCCTCTTTCTCTGGTCGCTGCCATGGATACCTTTCCTTATTGTATTTAATTGGCTCTGATGAATAGGACTCTCCTGAGCTTCCAAAATTCCAGCCATTTGCACCATGAGGATTCGGTTTCCAGTTTCCTCCATAACTCTTGGAATTCCAGGTAGAAAAATGACCTGTTTCTTCTGAGTGCCAAGTAGCATTTCTTTCCCTGGCACTATGATGCCAATTTGATGTTCCTCCTCCCCGCCCACTAGGATGCCGGACACTTCCAGAATTCCCATAGTTATGCCAATTTGTAGAGCTTCCTGAAACATTCTGGTGCCACCCAGAGCGCCCCCTCGGACCACCTGAATGTCTGTTTATATTGAGGTTCCTCTGAGAGTGTGAAAATTTGCCTTGTCTAGGATTAATATAATCATCCTTTTCCCACTTCCAGTCCCTTTGCGATGCATTATGATGATGCCATGACGACTGATCATAAGCTTCTCTTTCTTTGTAAGTAGCTCTTTCTTCTCTCCTTCTCTGTGATCTCCTGTCATCACATTCTAATTCTTGGTTTGCACAACTTGGTTCAGCTTGCCTGCAAAACAATTGAGAAAAACCTAAACCCTGATGCTATTCTACTGAAATCCAACAGCCCACAAGCCTCATGCATTTTATTTGCACTGGGAAGAAAATTTTTTATTATTATTAATTGAAAAAAGAAAGATGACTAATTGAGCTGCTTTGCTGTTCAGGCTTCTGTGTTGTTTGATTTTCAAAACTAATGTTATACCTTTACTTAAATATGGTAATTTCAAAACTGCTCTTACAAGAGTAAGATTTAGCACAGGGATGGTTCAACAGACTAATTATTAAATACTTCTCTTTACCCTGAAAGATAACAGTCCTTTCTATTTACTAGTTATTGGACTAATAACAACATAAAAAGCTTCTTCATATTGTGTAATCTTTGCAAGTTGAACAATCTTGATAGATGAAAAATTCATTAGCAGTGAGACAATTATTTTTTCTGAAGATTATTTTGCTTGTGTTAGATGGTGTAACTAGAATGAACTGAACAGAAAAAAGCTAGGCTGGAAAAGCAGTTATTCTACCTACTGGAGAGAACAATTGAGAAGATAGCTCGATTTATAAAGTTTAAGTTAAAACACAGATATAAACCATCCACAAAAGTCGTTCCTGAGATTTAAAAATATTTTGTCCTGTTTTAACCAACAGTCCATGGCATGCAATGAGTCTGTATGAGCCTTCCAGCAGCACTATCTCCTGGCACTTGGACGGTACTTGTGCTTGGCAACTGACCATGAACACATGGCAATCTATCACATGTGCATTTAAAGACAAATGCTACCTTCACAGCGACAGCTATTCCCAGGATCAGCAGTCTAAACGTTCAAAGTATTTATTCTACCAAATGAGGAGTTCCTAATCAAAAGCCCTTTCAGAAACTGATTACAGAAATGCTTCATTCTGACATTACAGGAATACTTCCATTCTAGATCCCTGGACAAGAAAGAAAACTTTCACACCACTGCCCAAAACCTACTGATTTGAGTAAACTCAAAATTCCTATTGCATCAGCCTTTTAGTTTTCAGTACATTCTGGTTCTGCTAAAAGATTACTAAATAATTACTCTCTAATGGGAAATGGTCTACTGTGTAAAATAATCTGAGCTCTAAGACAAAAAACGATGTTTAAGTGACACAGTAAATTTTAAGAGCTGACTCAACTAGACAATGATCTAATGGAAACAATTCTGCTGAATTAGGAACTTAATCCCTGTACTGTCTGTTTTTCCCCTTCTCCGAGGAACACCCATCAGACAGAGATTTTCTATGATTTTAGTTCCCTCAGAACAACACTGTACTGACAGTGTTGCTCCTTTACCATAAAACCAGGAAAAGTGACATTTTTGCTATCTACATTGACCAATAGGACAACATTACCACTGTGCAGTACAGAGACAGACTAGTATGACAGAGTGGTGTCAAAACCAAATAATCTCCACAGATTTCAACACTTGGAAACACTAATTCAAATTTCTAGCCACAGCAAGCAAGAGCTTCTTTCAAAAATCATATGCCCCTTTAATACCATTGCCATGCCATAAATCTACTCAAATAATATATTCCCAACTAGAACATCATACAAGCAATGCACATGTGCAGAGCCACGTGGAAAATAAAAGGCAAGACTTACAACTCTCTGCAGCCTTCTATTTCATACTGAGCCAATGTTTAACTCACGATAAGCAGCAAGGTAAAACACGTAAGAAATTTCATTCAAGGATTATGGGAACTCACTGTGACACTGGCAGAACAATCCAAGTAATTTTAAAAATAGACAGATTAATGTTTTATAACAAAACATGTCAGCAATAGTTTCTAAAAGGCTAGGTTCCAGCAGACACCCTCCACCCTCAACAATATTAGCATTATTGTCACCTTTATTAAAACTTTCAGTCAAAAGGGTGTAAAATATTAAAAAAAAAACATTAGGGCTCTCAAAACATAAGATATAACACTGGGGAGTCTTTTTACCCATAATGGAAAATACTGGTATTCCTTTACTAGTAGTGGATCAACAGGACAAGAACATTCAGCAGAATAACACTGACACGTTTAAACTATGATATCCACACAGGTCTCTTTAATTGTTCTCACAACGAGTACACTGGCTACAGGCATTTACATTTCATGAACACCTAAGCCTTAGAGTATATCTATCTTCACTGTGTTAAAAGCAATTTATGTCCTAAAAGGAAAAAGGAAAACTCACCGTTCCTTCTTTTGCTTGATTAGTTGGATGAGTTCTTTGTCAAGTTCTTCTTCTGCCTCTTCTTTCTCTTCCTCTTTTCTGTCTTGGGCATTAACATTGTCTTTGTGTAACTGGCTAGAGATGTGCTTGGCATATGCTGACAAACCCACCAGTGTCACCCTGCACACCCGGCATTCATGGTTGCTTTCCCTAGGAAGAGAGGCAGAGGGTGGACTTTCAACTCTGCCAACAGGCATGGCAGGTACCTCTGGTCTTACTTTGTTTCCTCTGAATGTCCTTGAGCTCACGGCAACTAGGTTTTGTTCAGTGTATTTAAGTTACTTGAATTTTCTAGCTTTTTCTTTCAAGGTTTAGTTTTTTGATGGTCAATTTTTAAAAGATTTTTTTCCAACAATCAAGAGGTAAAAGACTTGGTCATCAAGCTGCGTTAACTGGGAGGAGGAATTCTTCTTGAATTGTTGTACTCAAAATCTTTTCAGAGGAAACATAGTGAGCGAGGAGGCAGAGTGGAAGGCTTACAGAGCTAGCAGGAGCCCTGAAGCCCTTCCATGGTGCCAGCTGCACTGGGGAAGCCTGGTGACAGCTTCTACATTTAATCCTTGCCTTGAGCCTTCCCCCAGTGAAATTTAGAAAAGGGAGGAGGCAGTACATGGATACAGCCAATCCTGATACAACATAACCTAAACTGGGACAGCTGAGACTGCTGCCTGGAATCCAAAGACTCCACAGCACAGTGAGTGATAGGAGGGTGTCTTCAGTTCACTGTACTTTATTTGGTTCAAGTGTGCATGAGGTCTACTTTCTACTTTAGAGGACTTATCTTAAAAAATACAGAAATTATTTCAGCTGGAGAAAGTTGACAGCTGTGTCAGACAAATGGCTTTACTCATGTTTCAGTGAATACTGGATTAAGGTTACAAGATTTTTTTTTTTTACCTTTTTTTTCTTTTTAAGAAATTCATATTTCTAAAAATACCATATTTGTTCTTTAGACAAATCCTTTCAATACTCCAGTGTTAAGGAAATACATTGTTAATAAGAAACCTAAACAAGGAAAATATGTTCACCAGTTAAAAAAAAAAAAAGAAAACCAACCAACCAAAAGGAAAAAAAAAAAAAA
>VXAY01005700.1:917877-932013 GCA_013399855.1 Oxyruncus cristatus
ACACACACACACCCCCCCCCCACACACACAAAAAAAAATTAACCAGAGCACAGTCCACTGCAAGTAACTCAGCAGGACCAAGTTAGGACTCACTACCTCCACAATACTTTTTTAAATTCTCCCAGTTAATAAAAGCAGATCTGCATGTCCCCATGGCACACTTGAGACCAAATTCTTAGAATGGAAGTTTAATACCAACACACGACTGAGGTCAAGAAAATGGGATCCATAAAGGAAAAAGACAAACATCTTTTTGAATCCTCATTTTTTTAGATAACAGTTAAAAATGAAAGAGAAAAAGATGAAAAGATGCACCTTTACTCAAGATATTAAGCCAACATCCTTATCAGAGTGGTTAATGAAGTGTCAGCAGCTATGTTTTATTTATCATGGATATCAGTGGTTTTCCTACTAATGTAGTTGGGATATTTAACCAATGCAGTCATTCAAACACACCTAGAAAGGACTTTATTTTAAAACAGACTAAATATTAAAAATTAGAATTTTTATATTTAATTATTTTGTATATTACAGCCTAACGAATTTCAGATTAAACACCTGGATAAATTTTTTTTACATGGTCAGTAGCTTCCATATTTAGACTGTATTTTCCAGAGTTGGGTGTACTTCATTTTGCACACTGCACACTCACTAAAAAATATTCAAAGCCCAAATACTATATATTGTACTTTGGCTATCTCATTAATCCAACAGAGATAACCAAATCAGTAAATTTACTAATGCTGTTGGAAGAACTCTTTCCACACTCAAATGGCACAGCTATGCATAGCTAGTAAGTCTTATTTTTAACTTAGGTTAAAGCTGAAAACTGTATTCTTCTTACATAATTTCAGTCAGGACACTTCAACAAGAAACATACCCCGGTGGTACTAATTAGGTTTTAGAGAACAATCCACATCCTTCATAAGACCAATGTTTCAATTCATAAAACTTTTATCATCCTCATTTATAGGCTAAATAAATAAATGCAAAGTTGTATTTACTTTGGGCAAAGCCAATGATTTAGCAGCTGGACTGAGGACAAAAAACTCGTTTCTATCACTTCTAACTCGCGAGTTACTAATTACAAAGCTGTGGTTTGTAATTGACAGTCTGTCATTTTCAATTGACAGTCTGAAAAGATTCAGATGGCTGGTGACTACACTTCTCTGACTGCTGTTAATCTACATGAGCCCAAAGAAAAAACACTATTTTTCTCTATATGAACAACTGCTTTAATTGAAAGTGAATTGGCTAGTGAATAGGAGTTCACTTAAGGGAATTTAGATTTCCTTCAGTTCTTTTCTTTCCTTATCCCCATTAATACCAGCCAGAATTAGCACATTCCATGACACACACTGATCATGTCTACACATACCCCACCATACAGGAACACCACACAATCTTAGTTGTTCAACAAGGCAGCCAAAAGAAGTTTGAGGTAAACATGACAGAAGTATTCTGAACATAAAAGCAGCCAAGAGCTTTATTTACTGGATGTGTACTTCAGACTGTAGACTCAATGTTCCTAATACAAAAGCATTATTTCACTTTTATTTAAAAGCAAACAAAACCTAAATACGCTACAGCTTTGTACTTGGCATCCAATTCTCCTTATATATCATATGGAGTAAGACTTCAAGAAAGGAGAAGAGCCTTAAAAGGAAAAAAGTGTGAATCATTGTGTGCATTTCCTTTACCTCTTCCACACAGCAAGTCTAAAAAAGTGACTTCTAGCTGGATGCTGAAATTGAACGTAGGGAGATGCTGATATTATGCACATTTTAATGGTATTATCCTCTGTTACACAATTCAGCCACATTCATGAGGCTGTTGCTTGTCCTTCACATTTTCTATTGAAGTAGTTTTTGCTTAACAAGTCTGTAAAAGACTCCTAAGAGACTTCTAACTAAACTTAAATGAGAAGAAGAGGCAGAGGGGAAAACAACAAGTTTGCTTCTTGCACCGTGAAAAATTAAGATCATTATTTTGAGAACAAAAGTCTTCCTTCCATCCATTCTTCTGAAAAGCAATGAAGACAGATTAGTAACACAACATGTAATGATGATGAAACAAATTTAACTTAGTATCAGTCTTCTGGAAATGGAAAATCAAAAATTGTCAGATCCCTGGCAAGCTACTGTGGACACAATATAACTCCTAGAAAGTAATGTTACCTTTAAGAGCCATAAAGTAAACTTTAAAAAAAAAAAAAAAAAAAGGTAGAAGGCCAGAGATAACATGCCAAAATAAGTGAAATTTTAAGCTGATCTCAGAATAATTGTTAGAAGAACAGAAATGCTCTACAAGTTAGCTGACCAGAAGCCAAAAAGCTTCTAGTGCAGAGAGCATTCTGGTTTCAGAGCAACTCCATCCCAACTGTTCATTAACAGAACAAATCCTTTTCATGCCCAACAGAATAGATCTCAACTGGCTTGATGCACTTGAGCCCAGCCACATTTGCAGAACGTGTCTAGCTTCCAAGACCCGTTGTGTGAGGCACTGCAGAGAAGGAAACAAAATTATCTGGGGTTTTTTTGGTTTTCTTGTATATTCTTTTCAACTAAGTAGCTGAATTCAGAATAAAAACCCACATGAACTGTAGGGCTAAGCAAGGGATAGCAATGGCAGGAGAGAAAAAAAAAAATAAAGAGTATGGGGAATGTGAGGTATTTATTATTTTTATGCCTTCAATCTTTACCAAAAAAAGCAATTTTTACTTTAAAAGAAATTAAATACCTTCCAAAAGCTGCTTTCCTACATTTTCCTCCATGTGACACAAGAACAACTTTGTTAATCTGGACATGAAGACCTTCTGAATTCAACAAAATCAAATTATATATCAAGAGGGAAAACTTATTTTTCCTTCCCATATATTTAATTATTTTATGATCCACACAACCCCTGCCTAAATAGAGGCCAATGATGGAGATTCGGAAGGTGGAAGCCCTTTCCTCAGCTTACTAACTTGCTGTGAAACCCCAGAGAAATTAATTAGATATTAAAAATAAATAGAAATTAGACAGTAGATGTTATTTACTGACAGTTAATATGTACTTCAAGGTAAGCAGTATCTTTTTACTTAGTGGGTAAATAAAGTTTTTTTATTTAGAGAGAGAATTTGAAACGTTAAGTAGATACAAGAGGGCACACACATATGCGACAGATTTTGCTGGAAGTCTTAACCAAAAAACCATTTTAAGGTGTTGATTTAGACAAACTACAGCAATACTTAGAAATTATACACAACGGTGTATAAAATACTTTCTGCAGCTACATATATGCTTCGCACATAAAAAGCTAATGAAGAGAAGGGAGTTTCTAACTTCCTCTTGTCTTGAAACATCATAAAACAAAACAGTTTAAGAGTTTTACTAGAATTCAACATGGCACATCATATGTACATTGGCATTAATAGTATATCATAGTATAGAATCAGTCTTAAATACACTCACCCTTCCTTTAACTGTTAAATTTTTTAAAAAGGGACCTGAAGCCCTAACAGTTGTTCTCACCTTACACCAATTAAGGGAAGAAAAGCTGATAAGTTTGCATGTGAACAGGAGTCTACCTTCCGTGGGTATAACACACATGTCATGACATCATGAATCTCCTACACCTCTAAGAGTTGAAAAGAGGATTACTTCTTAGTCTTTTAAAAAGCATTTAAAAGAGATTTGCCATTTCCATATAAAGTTTGTGCTGAAAGATGATTAAAAATTAGATCTGTAGATCAAATACTTATGTATTTGACAGTATTTAATTATCTCTGGCTATGTCAAAACCCACATACCTGAAAATGCTTTTAAGTATACTCTGGTTGCAACTTGATTCCATATTACTAGGATGATATTTGAATATCCCTTAATTCCCTCTTTCTACTTTCCAAAAGTTGCAAATAAAATCAAGGAAACCAGAAAGAAAACACCATCCAGCATGGTAAAATCCCTTAACCACACAACTGGATCAGGACAGAAAAGGACAAGGCAGTCACTCAAGCAGATATCAGTCTTCTCACAGTGCTTTAAAAGATCAGTATCTGTTTCTACATCACTGAAAACTTAAAAACCCCAAAACATTAAAAAAAAAAATACCAGTGTTGATGATTCTGCCAAAGGCAGAATTCTAGTGCTTCCAAGAAACCAAGCATGAAACTGCCTAGAATAAAGTAATTTTATTTCACTGCAGTCCAAAAAACGCAGGTGAGCTTTTCTGTTTGCCTCCTGAGTTCCTGGCATTAAGAAATTGTGTTCTTTGACAGCTTTATGACAAGGCATCCATCAAGTGATACATAAAAATAAATTGTGCAATTCTGCTTGTATGGAAAATAGGGCATGAGTTCTTCCAGAGAGTGACACACTAAATGCACAGAGAGGAAGGATGCAAGATTGTTCTCATACCTTCCCTTCAGGTTTTCAAGTTCTCTGTGGTGAAGCATGCTTCTCATGTGTTCTTCCATCTCCTTCAACATGGGAAAAAAAAAAAATTGGTCAAAACAAAACAAAATGGTAATATTGTATGTGAGAACTCTCCTGCCTTACACAAAGTGTGTACTCTGCTCCTATAGGGCTGTAGCAGTTGCCATTCCCGTTTCTGTGACTGTGAAAGTATCACCAGTCATGCTTTCAGGAAGTTTTATGTCACCCTTCTTAAGGAAGGACACCCAGGAATCCCTAACATTCAACACAAGGAAAGCAGAATTCCAGAAGAAAGATGAATAACAGTGCATGTAGTAAAGCTTAGTAGACTGATTTTTGACATATTACTGTTGATAGTAATTTTAATTAAGTCTCATTGATACCACTCTTGAGAATCACAACACTTAAAATAGTTTTTCTGTGCAATCTGAGCTATTTCTCTGTATTTGTATAATAATACAACCCTAATTTCATTATTCCATACTGTTTTGCTCCACTAGATGCATTTCAGAAACTGAGATGTATAACACATGTCAGTTCGTTGTTCACAGCAACCTTGATCCATGAACTGCAGTGCTGCTATAATTAATGCCCGAAAGGGAGCTGCTGGAAGAGCAAGAACATTCATCGTTCAGCAAAAAGAAGCAGTTCAGAACATTTAACTTTCTCTTGGTGTTTGACCTCAAGTGTTCAGAAATTGTCAAAGAACAGATACTAATCACTACCCTCTTCAGCCCTTGAAATCCCATCTGCAAAGGGAAAGGAACATCTTCAACCTTAAAGACTTGTGTGAATCAACACATTGGCATTTGCAACATCTCCACATGCCATGTGGCTAAGCAATACATGAAGGTCCACTGAGAGATACCCAGTTTCAACACAGAAATTATATGCAGTACACAAAAGATGCACACCAAACTGATCCATTAATGAAAATACATGTTGTGCTGTACAATTCCACTTTATCTTTTCATATCGAAACATAGACTTCTCAAAGGGAATTAAAAAAAATTGTGTATTGCAGTATTCCTAACACATCACAATTTACAGCCAAATGACTGTGCTTTTCACTTTAGTATCTTTACAAAATAATATAAAAACCTCAAAGACCTCATCATTTTTAGCATTTAGAATCAAGCATATTGCACAGCTTATTTCAAGAAAGATAGCCCAAAGCACATGCAAAAATATTCTTCGCAATAGACATAGAGCAATATATATCTGGTAGACGGAAACTGTACTTCGCACAATTTTACAATGGAAGCATTTCTCATACATGTGTCATATTAGTATCTACTGATACATGCAAAGCATTGATTAGTTACCTTTTTTGAGTTGTACACAATGTGACATAATGCACACTTTCGTTGCCGAACCATGCTTATTACTCTGGGAAGATCTTATCCCATACCTGCAAATAAAAATAATACAAAAATAACCAACATTCAGGATGACTTTTTTTCACTAATTCATTTTACTAAGGAAAGTAAGAAAAGTTACTATTCATGAAAACACTTGTGCTGAGCTTCTTTAAGAAAATACATGCCTCTCGTGCGTAGTCAAAAATCTTCAAAAAAGGTAGTTTTGAATAGTCATCTAAAACATCTATAACAAAAAGTAGCTTTCCCTTTCTTTCATTTTGTTCCTTGTCCTCCAAGACATGGCACTCATTCTACCAGCAGAGATCTGTAGGAATCCTCTCAGCTACTTAAATCAGATTAACAAAGCACTTTTCAACTAGGATGATGACAAGGAGATGAGGAATTGGGGAAACCAAGCAGGGCAAACTCAGATCTTTATTTTGGTACAGAGGAGGGCTCAAGGAAGATAAGGAAAATGAAACCAAGGCCATTCATGATATCAAAGACCACCAGCCTTCAAGGCTTATCAATCCATTTATTCACCATAAAACCTAACATGATTTAACTCCATATTTTTCTCATTAGCCTCTCTAAGAACTATGCATTATCATGTACTGAAATACTTGATTTAGACAGCATTTTAAGATACATTCTCTAACACCATGTTCTGCTTTGGTACCTTATGTGTTTGAATCATTAATAAAACCTATTAATTTTCCCAACAGTACAAGATTATTCAAAACTTTGCACCAGAATATTAAGCATTTTAACACTGATCTACTTAAGACTTGCACATATGCAAACGAAAGCAGCAGCAGGTCAAATTAAATGCCATATATATTTTATCATAATGTTTGACTCATCAGGAGAGCAATTAAATTAGAGAGATACATAACTGTCTAAGTCACAATATGAAGCCAGGCATGTCTGTTTGAGTGATATGGTATAATCTTCTCCCTTTTCTTTCTCTTAAAATATACTAAAATGCGGAATGATTGAGCATTATTGTCGATTCTTATTGACTTGGCAGAGGCAGTTCCTCATCCTAAACTGGAAACAAATGTACCTTTTTCCTACTACACAAAAATACAAATCCTTTTAAGTTCTGCTATCTCATAGTAGGCAACTTCAGAGCTAACTTAGCTAATACCATCAAACTTAAACTGCAAGAGCCTTCTTCAACAGCTCTTCTCCACAGCTGATCTCACAAAGTTAATTCTTATTCTTTAACATCAACCTTCTGTATCAGGGGCATCAAAACCTCCAGATCACTGGAAGCTGTGAGCAAAGGGCAAGAACTGGATTCTTACCAAATCCCGATTACCTACAGTTAAAGCAGCTCTGACATTCAGTGGTACCATCCAACTGTAAACAAACAAAAATCAGCAAGTAAAACCACACCCCTCTAAGTCCAAATTGTAATTCTCTGACAAGTAACTCTTTACCTCCAGATCTGCATGGCCATTTACAGTTAAGGTTTGCACCAGCGTCTGTCCAGCTTAAAGGGGAAGGAACTGAGAGGTGCAATAGCCCTTGCACCTTTAGACAACATAGAGTTTCCTTCAAAAAAAAATCCACATTATCATACCAAAACAAACACACTTAAAACACAACAGGAGATTCAGTCATTTTATGTTCCCTAACCACCATTCTTGACCTCAGTGAAATACCTGACAGTGTTTAAATATGCCCTTTTTAGCTTCATCACATTGGCACCTGATGTATTTGAATCATTAGTAACAGCCATTTATTTTGACAAATCACCCTCAAAAAGGTACCAGATCATTGAGAAGTTTGCACCAGACTGGGCCACGTAGAACATTAGTATAAATTCATTTGGTATCAGCGATATGCATGCAAAAGCACCTGCCTTCATGGAAGGTCAGGATACAGAAGTACCTTGTTTTGGAACAAATAATTTTAAAAGCATGTAAAAAGAGCATAACTTGGTTTTAAACATATCTCAGCTGAGACAGCAGTTAAGGAAGGTTAAAGCTAATAAGTAAGAGAAAACAAGATATTGAGGCCTCATGATTTTCCATTAGGTTATTAGGTGAGTACAGCAGCACATCCTCAACATACTGTTTACACGCAAATCTGTGCAGCTGCAACAGATCTAAGGGAACTATTACTGACCATATAGTGACAAAGGTTTAGATGCCTATCCAACATAGGAAAGCTGTTTTAATGCAATTAATAAGGATGTACTCGTGAAAAGCAAGGCTGCTAATCCTTGCACCAATTTCAGACACTTCCTTTTGTATTAAAACACCCTGTACTCCCCCAACATCCTTCACTAGCACTACTTTGTAGTTTAGTGGAATAATGCCCTACATGTGTTCAGGATCTTGCTCAAGATTACCCAAGTATTTACAGAATTCATTCTGCACAAGAGCAAAAGCAGCATGGGACTTAAATCATGAAAAGCGGGCCAGTTAGCACATAACATTTAAAAGCTTCCACCAGCAGAGCTAATGTTACACCTGTTTTGGCTAATTAAAACATATAGTAACTATACACGATTACAGGAAGAGTTTTCGGCTAACTGCCCAATCAACTGGGCATTACTTATGACAGAGTACTAAAAATACTAATGGAATTCAAATGCTATTGGATGTCACTATGAAAAGGGAACTTTCATCTCTAAAGAGAGAAGCCCTCAGAGGCATGGACTCAGAAGCAGAGATTCAGCAGATGCTAAAGGGACTGGGAGAACACAGACACATCCTATTTCCAGATCACCTTTTGATTTACTGTCTTACATAGGTTTAAACCACCTCACATCATCCTTAGCTTTCTCCCAAATCCTGTTATAAAACCCCTGGCTCACTTGAATTAAGTACTTCAATTTCACTGTAAAAGAATTTCCAATCACATAATAAATCCATGGTATTTCCTCAGTCACTACGCAAAATCAACAAGAACCAGACAGCTTTTGAGCCATGTAGTCACCGATAGCATTTCATCGCCTCATACACTGCTCTGTCCAATCGCAAAACTTTCATATCAAGAAACTTCAGTAACAGAGCTTTCTCTAGATAATGCAGGCACTTGAATTCTTAACAGCACCAACAAATCACAAACTTTAAATATAAACAATCTTCCAGCTTTTATCAGATTTAACACTTCATGCTTTTGACATCACCAACTTGCTGTATAACACAGAAAATGACTTTTTAAGGAACGTGAGCAGGAATATGAGCTACTCTAAAAAATGAGACAACTGCAAGCAAAGATAGGAAGACCTTACCACAACAGAGGAGAGAAACATATGTCAACAGCAAAATGTAGAGCCTTGAAAACAAATAAGATGTTACAACAACTTTCTACTTTGAGGGAATATAACTGTTCAGTGGGTGATTTTTTATTTGTTTGTTTTCAGTGGAAGAGATGCATTTTACAACTTGATATAAATACAATTTGCCCAAAGCCTGCACTTGCACAGAGCTTTGGAAACGCCACACAGTTTTAATTAAATTAAGTAAGTCTGCTACAGGGATTTCGGAGAACAATTCTCACAAGTAAAAATAGTCTACAAAGAAAATAAGGCATTAGACCACTTCCTGCTACAACATCCATTTGTCCACAGTTATTCAGCCTTACCGGATAACATACATTAAAAATGTACATCAAGATTAAATTTGCTACAGCTTAGTGGCTGAACAATCTGACTATATAAAGCCACAAGTGCCACAGAGTGGGGCAGGCAGCCTGGCATTCCAGCTGCCTAGAAATCCTCAAGAGGCTTCAAAGAGATTAGCTGGCCTGTCTAAGGGCCTGTCTAAATGCTGCATGTCCCTACAGATAGCAGTGGAAATGCAACACTTGAGTAGAACAGGAGTCTACAAATTCACCATGCAGAATGTTCTGCAGCAACATATTCCTCAGTACCTCAAAGAGGTGTCATTCCTATTGCCTTAGTGACTTCTCTCCTGCAGCAAGCAATTGCACACATAACAGCTGAGTTGTAGAATAGGAATACTAATAATACAGAGGCCTATGCTCAAATTTCATCACCTCAAGCAGAATTTACACAGAATAAAGCAGCAACATTCACACACTATCTTTTCGTCCCAGATGCGTTGCCCTTGAGGCATCTGAATTCACTATGTTAGTATTACTAATTTTACTAATTACTTTAACCCTACTTCTGGGCACATGTGGGAGCTGCTTTAACCTTCCTTCCGTGGTGCTGATCTGTTCAACCTAACCCAATCAACAGACAGAAATTTAAGGACTAAAGTTAAGTCATGACTAACAGCATTATTCTTTTCCAGCAGACTATCATGCACTGTACAAAATACTCTGTAGTCACAGGTTTAGTTTTTCTTAAAATGTGGCAAAGGAGATATCTACATTACACACCAGTAGTTAAAATATTGTAGCAGAAGCCAAACTTAAAAGGTAAATTTCTCCCTGCTTTCCAAGATTTAATTTCATCCACGTGACAGACTGAGGGTACACTAGACCCCTTAGCACTGAAGCAGCACAGCAAATGTTATAACTGGGCAGACAACTGTGTTGACAGTAAGCCAGAAGAGAAGACTTAGTTCACAGGTCAAAGTTCTTTAGGTTCCTGTTAAAAGCAATAAAATTTACTCCACTAATTAGCCTAGAAAACATCTAGCAGAAACTGTTTGAACACTATCCCATGAGCACAGCTGTTTGTTTTTTTTCACAATGCACAGGGAAAGTATGCTGGAGATAAGGACACTGTAGAGAAATACCTTAACAGACCAGCACAGGCACAGGAACACCTGGCATGAACAGAGAGTTTTCATTGACTTCTATTTTTATTTAATGTAAAGCTAAGAACAGGACACAGACCAGAAGTATATATACACTTTAAGACACAGTCAAATTGCAATCTTTCTATTTCCCTATACATAGCAATGCTAATAATTTCTTAATATCTGATCTAAGTTTTCCTTGTTGTAAATCAATATAATCTCTCCTAGTGAAAGCAAATGCCTTATTGCTATTACAACATCTTTTTACTCACCACAATATTCAGGAATATACTCTGTCCTAATTGGAATTGAGTGCTGTTCAGCATTACTGCTGTATGCTATCACTTAGAACACCTAAAATGCATATATCTTAGAAGTTAAGAACAGGGACTCAGAAACCACATCAAAATAGACTACTCATCTATTGCAGCTCCACAGAAGCAGGTACCCGGCCTTGCCAAAATAACTCAGGCGCTCTAAGAAAGATCTATATAGACACAAAAGAACAAGTAGGGAGAGCATTCAGTCTGTAATTGGGCTTCCTCTATTTATACTGTCATTACAGAGTATGAAAAACCATTGGAGAGTGATTTGAGTCACTTGAGCCAAGGTAGTCAGGTCACTCTTCAGTATGAGGATCTTTCATGTCTAGAAACTTCAAGTTAAGGATCCCAAACATTTGGATAGCAGCCTGTTAACGGCCCAGTAACAGAAAGACAGGGATCTGTCTAAATTATTCCATATCTGTAATGCAGTTTGTCCCAGGGCTGAACAACAGCAGCTCCATCACCTTAGGACCAAAATGTAAAATAATCTAGGACTTGATGAAAAAACCCCAAAACCTTACAGTACAAATTTGAAAAACACTTTTATAAAAACAAAGAAGTTACTTGCAATGCACAGTATCCTCTTACTTTGCTAGAATGAGCTTGAGTCAGACAACACCTTAAATCTTAGGACACCATCTGGTGGCAGAGTTCACAGAAGATGATGACCAGATGTTAAGAATAGCTTTAACAACTTAAATGTGATTCCAAACAAATTTAAATTTGATTACCGATATCTTACGAATTTTGTCTTTACAAGATAAAATGGAAAGAAAAATGACGGAAAAATACCTTCATTTTACCTAGATAAAGTTATCTACAAGTCGTAGCACTTCTGTACACAATTTGGGTATGTATTTGGAGGATCATTACTATTGTTACTATTTTCACTGGATTTACAGTCCTGCATAAAGTAAGATGCCTTTACCTGACATCTCTACAAACGCGTGGCATTTTTGGACATATGGACTAGAAGGTACCCAAAGACTGGTCACAGCAACCAAATTGACTCAAGTAACAGACAAACACAATTTGGCTAAAACCACGGACTTGTTCCAAATTGAAAACGCCAGAACATAGCATGTATTTAAAAACTACCTTTACATTAAAAAAATCAGCCAGTGTATGGAACACACACAGTGGTGCAAATGTAGCTGCCTTTTACAGCCAGTGCAGCTAAAGTCAAGCAAAGACTTAAAAAAAGAGCTAATACAGTTGCCTTTAATGGAAGAGACTTCAGAATAGGAATCCATTTTCCATGGTAAGAAGTTACAGAGCCACATCATACTGGCCCTTAGAGCCTGCACTAGTAATCTCAAATATTGCAGTGCTAATGGAGATATACTTTCAAACTTCAGCAAAGCTATTACCAAATTTTTGGAAGGCTAAAATGTTGTGGGTTTTTTTTTTAAGGCTAGTATCTATGAGTTCAGCAAAACAGTCAGTTAGCTTAATGTAGTACTTGAGGCTTAACTAAAAGAAGTAGCAAATAAAAAAAGAACAGCAATAACCAGCAAACATATAGGAAATGAAGACCCAGGAACTCATGCTGAAAACAAAGTCCAGCAAACTTCAATCCTTTTCTCTCTCAGGTCATGCCTCAGAACCCATTTGTTCATTAAAGCTGGACTTCAGCAATGAGGGTACGTGAAAAGGAAAATTTTTACTTGCATGAGGCCATTTTGATCAAACCATTATCAATGAGGATACTACTATTTATACTGAGATATAAACTGTAATCATCAATGCCAGCGCTATCCCATGTTTCATAAACTTTTGTGAACTAAGCTCGTAAGCACCCCTGAACAGTTCTTAATATAAGTTTGCATGTGAACTACCCTGCTTGCAACGATGAAGCATCACGACACCTCGTTTCATCGCACAATTAAGTCTTGTTTCACAGTATCAATCCTACTCCTTTTAAACTGCCAGATACTTATCACTACATTCATACATGCTTTTTCTTCGACACAATTTTTAGCTGTACGCTATGAGGAAGGTAACTAAGCAATTCCACTCAAAGCCGCAGTTCATCCCTGGAAACGCTTCTGCCAGGTACGAAGAGACCGCACGGCAGCTCCACATCTGTAAGAGAGATCCTGCTCTAACAAAGCTCGCATTTAGCAGAATAACAAAGTTCGGGATTACTGCAGCGCTACAGGATGCTCACCAAGCAAAACAAGGAGCACACCCGCCTCAAGGCAGATTCCCGCTGTCGCAACCTCTCCGGGCCGGACTGGCCGCGTTGTCCCCCCAACCAGGCCGCCCCCTCCGCCAGAACCGGAGAGAACCACACCACTCCCGGCCGCCGCCGCCACAGCGCTCCCCGAGCGCTCTGCTCCGCGCAGCCCCGGTACTCACAGCTCGCACCCCTGGCCAGGGGAGCGGCCCGGCAGCCCATCGCCCTGCGGCACCGCGGAGGCCCTGCCCGACCGCGCCGAACCCGCCGTCCGCTCGGACCCACGCCGGGCCCGCCCCGCACAGACCCGCTCGCGCGCCGGGGCGGGGACACGGCCCACGCAGCCAATAGGCCGGCGGCCTCGGTGCACGCCGGGAGGCACGTCTGCGTGCCCGCGGGGCCTGCCGGGAAGTGCAGTCCTGGCAGCGCGGAAGCTTCGTGGTGAGCGTGGCGGCACCGCGGCCAGCTGCGGGCATTTCGCAACCCATAACGACGTTACTGCTGTTGTATGTAAATACAGCGCTGTGAACACGCATAGTGCCACGTGCTGCCGCTCTAAAAAGCGGGCGCCGAAGCCCGCGGTTACCTCAGTAGTGAGAAGCCACGAACGTCGTGCTGAGCCGGCCCTGCCAGGGCTTCTGCGTCCGGGAAATCTGCTCCAGGGGTGGTTTGGAATACAAGAAGACAAACGGGCTTGTTCCCCATTTTGCAGCGTATAATGTCTTTACTCCACTGGGACTTTTTGTGAAGCCAAATTTCGCAGGAGCTCAGACCATCTCGAGATGCTCCGAGAGGGAGAGGAGGGAAACCAAGGGCCTAAGATCGCAACAGTTTCACTGGAAGAGGGACCTTGTAGAGCTCAACGAGCCGCGTAAGCTACTGCGGCCCTGGTGCTGTAGGAGCTCTCGGCAGTGCTTGCAGTCTTACAGCAGGTACAGGATCCGACAGCAACCTGAGCATCCATTCCTGAGAAGGAATACATCTCGGGAAAGGTTGCCTGGTCCAGCTAGAAAAGATGAGGCCTGTTACTGCCAATAGCAGCTTTCCCTTTCTGCCCTCGTTCTCTCCGTTGGTGACAGAAGAGGGCTGATACGCATCGTCCTAACAGAAACTTAACTGGAG
>VXAY01005700.1:932554-1107953 GCA_013399855.1 Oxyruncus cristatus
GTGGGGCGAGGCGGCCCTGGCCCGGCCACGCTGGCCCCGCGGTTGCCAGCCGGTCTCGGCTGCGCGGGGTAAGGGGGCGGCTGGGACGCGGCGAGGCTGGGGGCGGGCCCGGGCCCCCCGAGTCCCCGCCTCAGCCGTGGGCTGCGCCTGTCCCCTTGTGTGCGGGGAGGCCTTGCGGGCTGCCCCCTGCCGGGGGCGGTAGTGCCGTGGCCAGGTGGTTTTTATTTGCTTGGCGAGAGCCCGTGAATTGAGCTGTTGGTAGGATACAGGATAAAACCCATCGCTTGCTGCGTCTTCTTAACCCTGCGTTGTGCCCGGCTGCCTTTGGACTCGGCGGTAAGATGTTGTAGTGCTGCATAGTAATCAAAAAGCATCGAACTTAACCTGTGTTTTTGTGCTTCCCTCAACTGTACATCTCGATGCCCTTGGCGCTTCTGGGAAGCTAATGAAGAGTCAGCTTTACTTTTCACTTTTTCCCCCCTCTTTTCACTTTCTGTTTCACACAGCGAAGGTTATCAAATCAATACACATGATTTGACAACTTAAGTAAGCGACCTTAAGAAACTTTGGAAATTTCTTTATGCAACTTCTCTTGCTATTTACCTTCCTCTTTTTTGCTCCCTCAAAAAGGGCAGTAGATGCTCAGTGTTGAGAACTAAGGGTGTTGTTTTACTTCCCCTTCATAAACAAACCTGATCCTGTGCTGTAGAGAGACCAGCTGTGTAGGGAGGTGTGTAGGGACGAAGGCAAAGCCTCCTATGGTGTCGATTGATTGATTTGAATTGAGCAGTTAATTGCTTACTGACATTCTAGTAACTAATACCTGACCTGTGCAGTTTTTGAACTAGGTTATTATACAGCACAGTTTGTGTCATTAGAAGAAATGGAATCTGTTACTGTCTGTATGTGGATCAAAGTTTGACTGTAAATTTCTGTTGGCCAGTAACTAATTTGGAGGAGGTTTCACGAGGCTTTCCCAGGGACAAAAATGACTTGAAACAAGTATAGAACTGAATACACTGCACAGAGGAGGTGGCATTGCTCGCGCCTGTTCTTTGTGCTGTCGCCTCTGTGCAGTGTGTTCAGGAAGCTGATAAGAGAAAGCAGGAAGCATGCTGAGTAGTGTCTGTTCTTGGGCCCTGGCCTCTTCCCCCAGGGTCACAGATGCTTTATTCATTTATCTTGTAGGCATAATCATGTGGAGGAGTACATTCTGGTGCTGATACCTTGTGCTACCCTGCATTATCTGGGCTGAATTTCAGCTAACAAGTAGTAGGATAATTGCTTGTGTTAAGGAAGGGTTTTTTGAAAAAACAGTAACTACATTAGTGATATGATGAGTTTGAAAGAACAAAAACCTCCAACCCTAAACTCAAAGGTACCTATCTTGTAAACTGTTTAATTTTTGATCTTTGCAAGCATGTACAGACACTTCATAATTAACATTCACGTTTCCAAGAATATCATTTCATGAATTTTTCTGTCTTCTGGTGAAACCAACAGCTTGCTTTATAAGTGAAGGCACTGAGAGCATCGACAATCACCCGAATCTGTACTAATTTGCTCATGGCTAAAAATACAACTCATGGGATTCTGGGTTTCAGTCAGTTGGTGCAACAGCAGGGTTGTGTCGTCACCTGGCTCCTACCTTTGTGGTAAAAAAGCATAGGCTGTGTTTCTCAATCATACTTTTAGATGTACTGGATAGTAGCTGTTATTTTTTCCCTGGTATGTATATGAAACATCCCAGGAAAGAATTAATAAATTGGGAATTGTAGGGGTTTTGGTATTCTTACTAGTGGCTTATGTTAAAAGGGTAGAGTACAAGTATTACTTTCTCTTTCTTCTGAAGTGAAGAGATAGTCAAATACTGTTATTTGGAAATAAAAAGCGTAGGATGAGTAACCGTAATGGTTTTGGTATTATAATCTTCTACCAACTTTCAGTTCTCACAGCTATTGTCTTCCGTTGCCAAAAGTATTATGTTGATTTCTTCTTCTCTCACTTTACTCCCTACTCACAAGAAAATTGTGGATGCCTTACTTATTCTCCATTTATGGAACCAAGGCACAATCTGCTGTGTGTTATTGATGTTACCAAAATACCTTCAGCAGGGAAAAAAAAAACCAAATCCACAACAATTAGTAAACATTTGTGTTTAGCTTTTAGTTTAGAGTTATCGGTGAAGGAGGAAGAAAATTTTGTGATATTGATTAGAAGCGTATCTTCATAGCAAAGGGTCTGAGTTCAAATAGAGGACCCTCAGATGGGGAGTGAGGGATCAATTTATGATATGTAGCAAATGTGATGGATATACGACAAATCTCTGAAAGGTATTCTGTCTGTCAGAGGCCCAATACTGCTGCTTGTTGCAGATCTCCAGCTGAGATGCAGGACAAAAATCTTATTTTTCAAGGTGGGTTTGTGAAAGTGCGAGCAATCAAAACAGTTTTAGTCTGATGCAATTCGACTTGTCACTTTTGACAGCCTGTTCCTTCCATAGTCTTTTACAGACATGGACTGTGTAACTGGAGTTGAACAAGCACTTTATTAGGTCTTGTGGTGCCCTGCAGTTAATTTAAATTCGTAAAGACCAGTAAGGTTTTTGAGTGCTTTGGATAGCACAGCCTGAATGTGCCATGACTATCATAAAGAAAGGAAGTAAGTTTTCTTTTTTCCTAGAGCTAATGAGCATTAGATTTGCTTCTCAACTAGTGCTGATGAAAAACATGTTCAAACATCATGTAAATTGCCTACTATAGCTTATAATACCTTGAAAGTGTCTTATAAGCCTAAAAAGATTATTGGTATTGAAAAACCCTTGAAAACACTGTGCAGCCTCACTGTTGTAATGGCTTTTGGAACTTGTTTATATTGGAAACTGAGTGTGTTGGCATAAATAGCTGGCTTAAAGTTTGCAAGTAGTTCTGAATGGAAATAAAAACACTTGAAGGAAAACCCTTAGTGGTGCAGAGGAGTTTCTTAGACCAATGAGAGGGACAACAAAAAAAAAATTCTTGTTAATTTTTTACTATGGGATCTGGGAAAGTGAGTGGCAAAGATGAATTATGTTTTTGCAGGCTGCATAAGACAGTACTGGGATCTTGAGGGTCTGTCAATTCAAATGCTTTTTTTTGCCCTAAAGCTTTTAATTTGCCTGTTGTCAGGAAACCAGCCAGTGAGCTGCTGTTGGATGAAGTGATACTGTCTTGGCTTTCTGATCACAAGCGGATATTTAGACCTGAATATCTGTACATGCAGACAGTAGGTCACTGTGGGTATTGCTAACACTGAATTTGCTGCTATTGTACTATGAAAGTTATGGCTTGGCAGATGTTAGCTCTCAGTTCAATAGTTGGGGTTGGGACAGAACTCTGATTCAGCGCTTGTGACTGATCCACTTGAAATGTGGCCATGTGAGTAGTGCTTTTCCCAAGCAGAAATTTGCCCTGTCTTCTCACGAGACCACCTTACTGCTAATATAGACATAACTATAGCTGACATCACTCTGTCACTCGCCAGTTTTTTCAAATTAGACAAGGAACATACCAAAATGCTTCAGCTGCTGTATGGGTGTGTTGATAAACCAAGTTAAGATCTCTAAGTCAGTGATGCTTTAAATGGATCTGGCACCATACTAAAATCAGCCCAAATTTGCAGGAAATATCTTGAGGTTTTAAACAGTTCTGTAAAATCACCTTTGCTTTCTTTTCCTCAGTCATCTCCAAGCTAACAACTTCACATAAGAAAATGAAGGTTTTTCATGGCTTTTAGAGGCATGACTAAATGCAGAGTAAGCATAAAAAAATGTATGTGCAGACATAAATCTATCTTCTTTTACCTCACTGTTCCTGTTGTCCAAGGGATGGAAGTAACTTCAGCCTTAACCATCCTCAGCTGGCTTGGGCAGTAATACCATAACTTTAAAATGCATTATAGTGGTGAGCTCATGGGGTGGCTTAGCCTAACAGGAGTTATGAAGAGATAATATCATAGTTGGAATTGGGATTTCAAGGAACTTTTTCTGCCCTCAAAATCCCCAAAAATAAAACATGGCAAAAAATCAGATTCTTACGATTTGCAGGCCATGCATTTATTTCCTTGTTGCTCTTGTTTCTCGGTGAATCATTCTTCTTTTTTTACAGCAGTGAGAGTTACGATAATGAATGTGTTGTAGTCTTAAATTTCCTGGTAGAAAAGTTTTGTGAGGCCCGTTACTTCATGAAGATGTATTTTTGTAGCAAGTTTAGTTTTGCATAGTCTGTAGGTGCCAGGCCTTCCTATGTAAGGGGCAGAGGGAGAGTTGTACTGAAATGTGTTTAACTTTAATCCTTGCATGTTGGTAACTGAGTAAATACTGCAGAATGCTTTTTGATAATGAAAAGTAAATACAGCTGACATCACATCCTTCTTCAAAGGAGTTTCACTTTGTATTTAGGCGCATTAGTTACTTGTTTAAAACTTGCCAGTCTAGAGAGAAAATAAACTAAAATAGCAGACTGTTGTCCCATTATAATTTTGAAGTCTCATTTTAGGCTGTCCTCTTTTTTTACATTGGTTACTTTGTGCCTAGGATTTTTAAAATAGAAGGACAGGGAAAGCAAAGAATTGAGCATGGATTTTAAAATAAATGCTTGCCTTGGCAATTATCATAATAAAAATACATGCTAGGTACACTTTAGCCATATCAAGTTTTTCTCTCTGTATATTTTGTCTTTATTGAGTAATCTTAATGCCTCGGATACAAAATTATTTTGTCATATACCATTAACTTAAGAGCTGGATACCTCAATGGGTGCTTTGATTCCTTGGCAGAAAGATGGGCAAATGAGTATCCTTTATGTATGTACACTGTGTTCTGTTGGAATAGCTGAGTTATTTCAATATTATTTCAATACAAATGGCATCATCTTGGGTGTTCTAACTTCTTTAGAGATATCTTGCAGTAAAGGCACATACCATGTTCAGCTATTCCAATTAGGCATGCAACTATCAAGTGTGTATTTACATCTCCGGAAGTAGGCTTTTTTGGAAATGTTTGGTTTCTTTTAAATTACTGTTGTGTGCTGTTTGGTATGTTTTAAACTACTGGATGGTGAGAAGTTTTTACTGCTACTCTTTAGGGAAAGAAAAAAGCTCTCACATCGTTGTCAGTGTTGTAAGACCTTAAGAAATTATCAGAAAAGACCAGGAAAAAATTGTACCCTATTATCCACAATAGAAGATTTTCAGAACACTTATCTCTTAACCAAGTGTTCTGAGTGGTTTTACTTAGCTTCCTTGCACATAGGTCATTTATCTTAGCAGTTATGTGAAATAGAGAGTTTGAGAGTATGGTTTCATTTCACAAGAGGCAAAACACTACGTGTCCAAATATAAGCATCAGAAGATAAACATGTGCATACCTCAGCTTTGAGGAATCCTGGGAGTAACTTTTTTCTCTGTCTGCTGTGTGGAAGGGTTTTTTCCTCTACATCTTGCAGCTGTATTTCTGCAGTGTTAGATTAATTTATAAACAGTTTCAAGACCAAATACCATTGATTTAAGGGGAAAGTGGGAGGAGTGCTGTGGGTTTCCATAGACCTTCTTGCTGGCTAGCAGTGGAACTATTCAGGAAGATGTGAGCAAGCTAGGGGAACACAAAGCTTGTCTGTCAGCTGTTAGAACTGGTTTGCTGATGACACAAAGCTGGGTGGAGTGGCTGAGGCTTCAGAATGCTGTGCAGCCCTTTGGAAGGACCTGGTCAGAGAAGAACGGTCTGAAATTCAACAAAGGCAAATGCAGGATCCTGCACCTGGGGAAGAATAACCCCCTGTACCAGTGCAGGCTGGGATCTGACCTGCTGGAAAGCAACTCTGCAGAGAAGGACCTGGGGGTCCTGGTGGATAACAAGCTGTCCATGAGCCAGCAGTGTGTCGTTGTGGCCAAGAAGGTCAATAGTATCCTGGGGTGCATTAGAAGAGCATTGCCAGCAGATCGAGGGAGGTAATCCTGCCACTCCACTCAGCCCTGATGAGGTCACATCTGGAATCCTGCGTCCAGTTCTGGGCTCCTCAGAACAAGAGAGACATGGAGCTCCTGGAGCAAGTCCAAGCAGTGGAGAGCAACAAGGATGATTGAGGGACTGGAGCATCTCTCATATAAGGAAAGGCTGAAGGAGCTGAGCATTTTCAGCCTTGAGATGAGATGACTGAGAGGGGACCTCATCAGTGCCTGTAAGTATCTGAAATGAGGGTGTAAAGAGGAAGGATCCAGGCTCTTCTCTCAGTGGTGCCAAACAATAGGACAAGAGGCAATGGGCAGAGACTGATGCACAGGAAGTTCCATCTGAATATGAGGAAGAACTTTACTGTGTGGGTGACTGTGCACTGGAACAGGTTGCCCAGAGAGGTTGGAGAGTCTCCTTCACTGGAGATATTCAGAAACCTCTGGATGCAGTCCTGTGCAGTGTGTTTCTTGTGATGATCCGGCTTGAGGAGGAAGATTGGACCAGATGACCCACTGTGGTTCCTTCCAACCTTACCCTTACTTCTGAACTTCTGTGATTTGGTGGCAAATACTTGTGTTTTCAAGCCATTGTGTAATGTCAGATACAACTTCAGACACTTTCTGGTTTAACATGTTACTGTGATCTTATTTATGTCAAAAATGGATTGTTAGTTCCTCTGTCAGCTAACATAAATAGGACAAAGTTGAGGGGGAATAGTTTGATAGCTAACAGTACATGAAGTAGCTCTTCACATGATTGTTATGTCTCTTCAGGTAATTACTATCGTATTTCAGCATGGCATTATCTTTCCTAGGACTTTATTAATAAGATCACTGTTGTCAAACCCAGTGTTTAATTTAGTAGAGTGTATGTGAGCTTCAGTCCTGAAGTTAATTCATAATGTCATAAAGTTACCATCCTAACTGTGGTACCTAGTGTTCTGAGTATGGTAGTTGGAAGTACTGATTGCTGTTACCTTCCTTCTTTTTCAGCCTCACTGCTAGTTTGTTTTTCAATGGTTTCTCCATGAACATATAGTTCTAGTAGCACAGCACAATGTTTTGGCAGTACTGAATAAAAACTCAATACACAAAACTCAGTATCTGATTAAAAAGTATACACTCTTTCTTCAGATTTTGGGTGCCTTGTTGACATGGAGGTAGTAGTATAATGCATTTGCAAACAGCCGTTCGAAGATAGGAGTCTTACTACCCTTTAAAGACTTATTTTATAAGCAAATCCTTCTTATGCATTGTTTGAGAACATTATTGTCGTACCCTTGCCTCAAAGTCAAGAAACTGTTGTATTGTGTAGCATTGGCTGCAATATGGCTCTTGGGTAACTCAAACACAGCTTCTAGGCAGCAGTTCAATGTTGTTGAACAATTGCTTGTTCGATGCAACTATATAATTGAAATTTCCTACTGTTTCTGAATATTGAGTGCAAGATCTTCATCCAAAGAACCAACTTGATGTCATTTTCCTGTGCTTAATCTAATTCAGTGAAAATAGGTCTGTTCTTCCCTCTCCCTGCTTTGCTGGTCCTTAGCTGTGCAAATCAGCTTGAAGGGCATTCCCAAATTCAAAGCTGGGACTGAGCTGCCTGAAATGAACCTCATGAAAGAAAGGAGCTTAAGCCTGTGAATGAAAAGATAAATCAGTGATTATGTACTGAAATAGCACTACTGCAATCAGAGCTATTAGAGGCCTTCTGTGATAATATTTAGGTTTTTTTTTTTTTTTTGTAATGATGGCAAAAACTAACTTGTTTTGACAGCTACTTCAGAAAAATCTGCTAGAGCCATAGTCTCAAGCTGAGGAGGTGTGCTAGGTGCTAAAGACCAGACCTGCTGAAATATTTTTTAAATCCTGAAGTACTTCAGCTGTAAGTGATTTAAGTGTCTTGGTTTCAGTTTGCTCTTGGAGGTATGCACACCTCCGGTGAAGAGCTGTGAACAGTATCCATTCTCTAGTAACAGCTGAGTGAACCTGCATAAATTTGCCCTTCTAGGAGCAGTTACTAATGTTATGTCTTCTAAAATACTGATCTTGTAGGGAAAAATGGAACACAGTTCTGTTAGTCAAGCAGAACTTTTGAAATTATATCGGTGGATAACGTGGACTTAATTGGAAGCTACTGAGGTGAAAGAGAGGATTAGTTTAAAGTTAAAGGGAAAATTCTTTGGGGGGGAAAAAAATCCTCTTATTTCTCAGCTTATGTACTATCATTAAAATCTTGTATAGCCTGGGAGCTCTGTTTTCCCATTGCTAGGAGTGCCAGATTTATTACCATTCTTCCAACAAAAATGCAGATCCTTAGCTCTGAAAAACTTGTCTCTGATAGGAATGCATTTATTGATGAGCTTTCATTTTTGTCTTGTGTATTTAGGCAAAACATGTATCTCCTGTTTATAGCAAAAGTTAAATCATGGTGTGTTGGGACTTCAGTTGTGAAAATAATATTTATTATGAGAGGTAGATTTGAAAACCTTTGCTACAGTTACAGACTGATTAATACCAATTAAAATTTTTGCAGATCTTTTTGCATTTGAGGGATTTACCATACCATAACAAGTACTTCTAGAGTGTGACTGAAATAATTTTAGGTGGTGTTTTATCTATGAAAATGTTTCCCCTTCTTATGACTCTTGAAATCTCTCAATGGGAATGGAAAGAACGCTTAAAATTTATGCTAGTAACTTAAAGGTCTTAATTTGTTTCTGTATTACTGGACAAACCCATGTGCTTTTCCAACATGGGGAAACTTGTTATTTTAAGACCTCATTTCCTGATTTATTTTTTTTACCTTAAAATAACAATAGAGTTTTCAAAAAGTGTTTAGGAACCCAAGATTTGGAAAGGAAATTACTTGATATACCAGTTTTTCCTGTATTTCTCTTAGCTCCTAAGTTAGGTCATATCAGGTGAATAATTATTTTAGTGTCTTAGTCCTAACGAGGTGTTGTACTAAGCAGAATGAAATGCATAGGCTTTCGTTCTCTGAACTACCTTCTAGTTTCAACTCTAAATACTGATAAAAGGATACATATGATGCTTAACTGGTATCTCTTATTACAGGGGGAAGATTCTCTTTAACGTGATTACTTACAAGTAATATTACCTCATCATGGAAGAACTATCAGCTGAAGAAATTCAGCTGAGGGCCAACCAGGTCACTGATGAGGTAAATATTGTAGGAAGATATCTAGTATTACAATACTTGCCTGATGAAATTAGAATATCCTTCTAAAACAGACAGACCAAGGTACTGATTCTGCAAGGGTATAGCTGAATGTTTTAAATTTTCACTTTACTTGGCTAATACTGGAGTGAAGACTACTCCTAAAAATAAGAACGAATTTAAACTTCTGAATTGTAAAGTCACCTGCTTGATTGAGCACTGATCACCCAGTCCTGATTGCAGAGTCACAATTCAGGTTGGGTACCTACAGTATGGTTAGTCATATTGATACTTCATGACTTTCTTATTTAACTAAAATTGAATTGATTATATCTCCTTTTATGATGACTTTCCGATGGGATAAGCAAAGTATTAGGAAGGACTGAAAACCAAGGAAAAAAACCTAATGTGTTGCTACTATGTCTGTATTGTAGCATGTATTAAATATGGACAGGGTGGTGAACTTTTGTATACTCACTACCTTACTACAATGAACGGGTAAAGAAGACTTTCAGACGCCGAGATATATATGTATACACACGCTATTAATGCACTTATTTTAAAATTCTCTTTCTAGTCTTTGGAAAGCACAAGGAGGATTCTTGGTTTGGCCATTGAGGTAAGGAAAAGCTTTAGAATTCCCTGTGGGTATAAGAAGCAGCATGTTAACTGTCACAAAATGATCTTGATCAGCTTTTTGTCTTTCTTAAGACACATGTCAGTAGAAATTCCTGCTTTAATTCAGTAGTAGAGTTGGAATGGCTTAAACTTCATGAATTTCACATTATGTCAGATCACAGAAGGGTTGATATCCTTTTTGCCTGTTTTCCTCTGAAACAAAATGACTTAATCTCCAAATGCTACAGTTATAGATAGTTATAAAAAGTCTGTGATGGTCAACTATGGCTTTTTCACTTGCTTCTCATAACATCTTTCATTTGTCTTTTAGCTCACTTTGCCTGTGAACAATGTGAAAATGTCTAATTTTGAGGACAGTAGGGCTTTGTTAGGTGGGGTAATAGAGAGTAGAAATTCTTTTTGTTCTAAACAGAAGTAATTCTACATACACCTTACAATCTGTTCATCTGTTTTAAATCTGTTTTAACTTTAAAGATAAGACTGACAAAACTCTCAACACCCTTGTACATTACTTGAACCAAATCTGTATTTTGGGTTTATCTGAGTGAAGTTGTATGAGGAATCTATTCCCCTGCACTGTTACGGCTTGCTGAAGATGCTGCTGTTACCAGTGAGGCATTGGAATAGCATAGCCTAATGAATACCTCTCTAACACAAATGTTAAGTACATGTAATGAACCAACAATAATTTCTCTTGATATCATAGTCTGGTGATTCATTCTATGCTGCCATGACTTTGAGCCAGCAAAGAGCTGTGTTATAGTATATTCCTCAGTGCTGATTTCTTTTGCTTCATGTTCTAAAACTAGTGATGGTCTATTCTCTTTGTGATCTCTTGTGCTGAATTCCCAGGAATGGTTATGCAGGCTTTGTTTTGCTTTCTTCTATTCTGGCTTCCAGGACTAAAGGCCTTGTCAGCCCTATTGAAGGGTGTAGGGATAAAGAACAAACTCAGTGCCACTTCTCAAAATGAGGTACAGCTAGGTCTACCTTTTTAGCTTGACACCGTCATAGTTCAATCTGATTATTACAATAAATTTTATCATCTTGTTTTAATGGAAAAAAAAAAAAGCCAAACCCTCAGAAAAATACCTCTAATTGAGGTAGGCTGATAAGCATCTCACCTGTTTCACTAACATAGGATCTAATTTGAAACTTAGAATAGCTTTACTACAGATGTTATTTCTAGCACAGTGTTTTATTATGAATTTGGCTGGATTATCCAATTTACTATCAAGACCTTCAGATTTTGCAGTACTGTATTGAAATCTGGTTTTATATCTGCAACTAAATTTCTTTCTGCAGTCCCAGGATGTTGGCATCAAAACTATTACCATGCTAGACGAACAAGGAGGTAAGTTCTTCTTTCCTCTCTAACACTGAGAGTCATTATTATGACTAAGAAAAAGATCATCATTTGAGCTGTTGCTTTAATAAAGGCTTATTAAAGACTACTTATGTGAAAATGAGACTTGTTAGTTGGTTTTTCACAAGTGTTTGTAGTATTTAAAAGAGGTTTTGAAGTAGTTCAGAGAGAATGTTAGTTACAATGTAATATAGAAGCTGCTTCTTTCCGCGTCCCATGAATGTAACTGTGTGAATTTATTTTAAAAGCAGCAACAAAAGTGCTGCTCTAATGATAGGGAATATATTTTTCATGTAGTAAACAAAACCTATCATTTAATATTTATCTTAAGAAAAAAATCCTAGAAGGCAGGAAAGAAAAAGAGCCTCAGTCTTGATATAAAAATAGAACTGAAACTTGTAAGTTCCTGCTTGAAAGAAATGTTAATATTCCCCACCCTCACCTTCCCCCAGTCCGTGTTTATTCAGGTTACTTGTTTCTCTCCTAGAACAACTAAATCGCATAGAAGAAGGCATGGACCAGATAAATAAGGACATGAGAGAAGCTGAAAAGACGCTGACAGAGCTCAACAAATGTTGTGGGCTCTGTGTATGTCCTTGTAACAGGTCAGTTATGTTGATACTTGGGTCTGAAGTTGTAGAATATTCCCAGTAGCTGTTGTATTGGGAGATGTTCACTAATAAGAACTAATTAAAAAATGCTAGCAAAGTTGATTGTTTTGGTTTGTAGAGCTGCATCCTTTTAAGATTGTATAAGTAGCTAAAGCTTGCTTGCATCTAACCATATGTTGTGCCCCTTTCACTGTAAATATAGCTGCTGTATAATAACCTCCACAATTGTGCCTTAATCTCTTTAAACCTGATATTTAGTAGAATACTGTCAATATCCATGCAAATGAGACCAAATAGGGCTGCAAATAAATGTAAGTGCATGTCTGTGAGAAACTTGACTCCAAAGATCTTTTTTTCACAAGAGTACTTTTGTACTAACTTAAAAGCAGGAAAACTTATATTTTGGAGAAGTAATATTGGTTCTTTAGGCATTTAAAAAATATTCATGCTTTAGGGAGGGTGAGAGTAGGAGAACAGACATTGATGTTAAAGCTTTATCTTTTCAGTAGTGGCTGTATAAACTCTTGCAGACTTGCTTCACGGTACCTTTATAACATCAGTGTTATGGCTACCATATCCAAGTCAGCTGAGTAACCTAATCTTGTATAGCACTTGGTTTGTACCTTTAAACATGTAAACAGCATGAACAATGATCAGCATTATTTTTTGAAGGTGTGCTAACTTTACCTTTAAGCAGCGTGTCAAATTGTTTTGAATGAACTGGATATGATCATATTTTTTCCAAATGCAGGAGAAATAAATTTTTTTGAGTGTGGTAACTGAAATGGTGTGTGTATTTGTTGTTTTTTGCTCTTTGGCATGAGCAAAATAATCTTATTCAACTGAGAGGCAGCAGAAGTTTAGATAGAAATTCCGTGGAGTAGCTGAGTCTGGTTATCCAGCTGAACACTTTAAGGATCACTTAGGATAGATAGGAATGTGGGTTTTAAGACTCAAAGTCTTTAGAGCTTGAGGCCCTTGAAAAGATGTCCTGGCCTCTGGATAGATGTGCTTCCTGCTTTATGTTAGTTGGATCGAGTTGGTGGACTTTGAGCATTTTGACACACTCAGTCTTTGTTTTCTGTAGTTGATAGTCTTATTTCACTGAAGCTAAGCAGCTTATTGACACTGAGCCAGCTTAGAATTTGTGAACTCTTATGGCACTCCAAGTGCACAGTTAACAAGAAAAGAAATAGAGTTGTGTACCAAATGGGCAGTAATGTACAGGAAAAAAACCCCAAACTACCAGATAAGTAGAGGGCAGTGCAGAAGAAGAAACAGTATCTTTAATATATCTCTTGGTACATTAATCTTTTTGTCAACGCCAGAATTGTCAACTGGTTATCTCCAAAGCTTTTCATTTTTTTCATAAGCATAAAGCTAAATCAGAACACTTGCTGAATTAAATATTGCTTTTCTAGTTTCTTCTAGGCTTGGATTGTGTATAAAAGCTTTCTAAAAGCACAATACTGACAGTACTGTTTCACGATCTGTGTACTAATAACAAGTTGCCTATTTGTTGGTCTTTACTATTCTTTCTTCTCCATTCTTTCCTCCATTCTCTCCTAACACTGACACTTGCTTTCTGAAAATGAAGACTAGGATAAGAAGCTGTATTCACTTAAACTGGTGAAAGTGGATTTTAGGACAAGGTCAGTCTTAGTAGTGCAGATGCATATTTAGCAGCTGTCTGAAGTGATGCTTCTGTTGTCTTTGTGCTTGCATGTGCATGATGTCTGTCTGCATGCAGCTCTCCTTGTGACTGATGTATTGTAATACTGATGTGAATAGAAAACATCCATTACTACAGAGGGGTAGTAGTTGTGGAAGTGGTGAAAAACTGCTTGAGCCCTTGCTGGTATGGTAAATTGTATAAATAGCCTTAGTTTTACAGAAATGAAACATGAGAGAAGTGAACATTTGAAATGTTCAATTGAATTTGAAAAACAGCTCTTAAAAAAACACAAAGGACGTGAGAAGTTTTGTTCTTAACTGGTTTAGTTTGGACAATGCTGTTTCTAGCTGTCTCCTTCAGATGTGAAACTAGTTTTCAGGCCACTTGTTTTTTGATAGTAACGTCCTTACAGTTGCCTCTGAGACCTAAGACTTTGCTTATCCAGAAGCAAATCATACAAAGTTCTCCTGCTGTTGTGGCTTTACTATGAAAGAGATTAAAATATAATGCTCAATCTAGTTGCTGTAAACCTAAAGAGATCTTTAAGCCTGTGTATGTACAAAGAGCTAGAATTGACTAGTTTAGGTTTCTTTAGGGTTTTGTTAGGTTCAGCACTTCCATTGTGAACTGAGAAGTGATTCCATTTCTTCCCCTTCACGTATTCATTCTAGATGCCTTTTTCTAGGATCTGACCAATGAAATACAATTTCCCATTTCAAATACATAAATGCCAGTAGAATTAGGGGCGTATTTCTTCATTGCAGCTAGTTTCACAACACTTCAAATGCATAACATCTGGGCCACGGAAATGCACTGTATAGAAATTGATTAGCTGTAACTGTAAAGTTAGATGTACTGAAAGACACTACAGATTTCCCTTCACAGGCTTTTAAATGAGCAGAAAAGTGGCAGTGGAATCTGGATTGTCTAGCTTAAACCTGAAGATGCCAGAAAACAAGGTGAACATGAGAATATTCTTCTCAAAATATGTTCTTTAGGGTTCATGAGAACTGACTCCAGTTTAGATCAGTTGTTTTTCTGTTATATTTTCTTCCCTTCTTGCTTTTGTGGCTCTGGGATTCCTGAGACTGCTTTGTGTCAGTGTGCTTTTAATTTTTTTTAATTAATTACTTGCTAGAAGAGTAATGGTGTGTTTTGATTTAATGGAGTTAGTACAATTGAGTTGCATCATGAATTAGCTATTTAAATATGATTACTGTTATTTTATAATCAAAATTACCTCTGAGAAACTTAAAAAGAAAGACTTGGCAACAGAAAATATTTGATAAAAACCTGTAATGATTAACGATTTTCGTGCATAGTATAGCTATTTGTGTTTGAGGAAGTTTTTTCATTCATCCCCATTTCTTCCTGAAAAGTAACCAATTATGATTGGTTATACTAATGCCTATTTTAAGTGAAACTTTATCTTATGACATGTAAGCCTTCCTGCTACTGTCATAAGCTTCTGTCTCCTGGTGAAGTACATTACTTTAATTCTTGTGTTAAAGCTTAAGACCACATTAATCACTGTCCTTAGAATAACTCAGTTGTGTTTCTACTATCAAGATAAAAGAAATTGTATTGTATAAACTAGGCTTTATCTATACAAATCTAAATCTCTTTAAGGCACAAGACAAACGTTTCTGAAAATCCTAGATTAATACTGAATTTCAGTCAAGAAGCCATATTTCTGATGTAGGGGTTCAGATTGCTTATCTTTCTGGAGTAGGACAAAGAACTTTGAGGCCAGCAAGGCATATAGAGCAACCTGGGGAGATGGAACGGAGAACTCAGCAGATCATGTGATATCCATGCAACCAAGAAGTATAAACCGGCAGCAGCCTCAGACTTCTGGAGGATCAAGTGGTGGATATATTACAAGGTTTGCTTGTTCATATTCCTCAATCTGGAAAGCAGAAATCCTAAATTAGCAGTTGTCAGCTGCTTTCAGATGCATTTTAGGTGAAGTTGTTAAAGTAAGTTGGAGGAGTTGTTACAGCTTGGAGAGTAGATGACTGACACCTATGCTGTCAGTATTGTCATGCTCATCTTACACTTTTTTTTTTTATAGTGGTGATACTATCAGTCTGTTTCTGGATGTGAGGACTATAGAGCTTAGCCCTCAGTTATTGAGGGCACTGTTTAAAAAAAAAAAAAGGGACTCTTAGTCCTAAGTGTATTTGATATAAACTCATGTCTTAAAATTCTTCTGTTAGCTATTATTACAAAATTAGCCTTAAAAATTAAAATAGTGGCTAGCTTAGCACCTTTTTTTTTTGATAGATGCTTACTTAGAATGCAGGGGGCTTGGAAAGGGGAAAGGCATACCTTGGCTTGAATACATTGTGCAACAAACAAGTCCTATTAGAGTAACTCTAGAGTAAATCAAGTTCTTGATTGTTGAAACTTTGCCTTAATTACAGAATAACAAATGATGCCAGAGAAGATGAAATGGATGAAAATCTTGCTCAAGTGGGAAACATTCTCGGGAATTTGAAAAACATGGCTTTGGATATGGGCAATGAGATTGATGCCCAGAATAAACAAATAGACCGGATAAATGTGAAGGTGAGTGTCAAAGGTGTTCTCTGCTTTCAGCTTGGAGATTGTAACTGAGAAGTTACTAGGAACGTGCTACTGTCCTGGCTGTCTGTATCTGCAGTAAATATGCATTAAGGTTATACCATCCTCTAGGTTGCAGTGATTTCAATGGGAAATATACCTCGATGTTTGGGTAAGTAGCGGAAGATTCAAATGCTTCAGTGTGTCAGGAAACCTAAATATACAACACAGGCTACTACTTACTCTGGAAACAAATAGACTTAATGGGATCAAAAGAAAAAACACTTACTGGAGGTATAACTAGGGGATTGTTGCTTGAGGGAAATCTTTTATGTAGTAGGGAATAGGTATTGTTAACAATAGCAAAGTTCTTCTGGAATTTCTAAAAAGTCACTACAATAATTAAATATAAAGTAAAACAGGTAATTCATTGCCCTAATTCTTGTGGACAAATTAATATTGGGGCTGCGAAGACTTTAGAATAACGAGGTTTGTAGGTGCACAAGGACATGGTCTGCCTTCATCTACACATGAAGTTAGTCATAGTAAATTTCTTTTTTTATTCCTTTATATTACTTAAATATTAGCTTCCCCAAACAGATTAAGCATATATTTATATGTTTGGCAGAAAGGGGTGTCTTTCAAAGGGAAACTTAATGAGTATGTTAGGCCTATTTTAGAAATGCCCATATTAAAAGTTCTCCTACAGACATCCTGGTTTAGAAAGGAAATTAAAGCTTTAATGATTAGTGTATATTCAAGACTTCAAAAAGCAGAAGTGAACACTGATTCCTGTAAAATTGTAGTATTAAGACAAAATGGGAAATTTAAAAATCTCAAAGTTTAAAAATCTCACTGAAATGTGCAGTAGGGTTAAAAGCAAGAGAAATGGTGTTTTCTCATGGAGCTAGTTTGACAAAAATGCTGGTTGTACTTGTGTCAGCGTTTCAATTTTGTCTAGTAATTAAGGGGTTGTATTAATAAGGAAAATCAGTGTGATTCCATGGAGGATGCTTTAACTGTCTTTTACTGGTCTTGAAACTGTAGATCTGATTATCAGGTAAAAAAAGTCAAACATTTTCAAGTACACTAGAATATTCCTTGGAGTTTAAAATTAGGTGGGAAATTCTTATAATTTATAAAGCAGACTGAAAATTGCCTGGTCAAATGAACTGCAAGTGGTCATTACTCTTTTTAGCAATAGTGTTTCTAGTAGATTAAAGCACCTGGTTTTGGCCTGATGCTCTTTTGTTTTAGTGGTCTGAATAAATCTTGCTGATCAAGTCTTACTAATTCTTAAAATATGATGTATACAAGTTAGAATTGCTTTGCAGAACACAGTGAAAATGAAAGTGCAATTCCTGGCTTTGAGACTGGCAACTTGTCTCAGGATAATTAAATTCATCCTTTTCTGTTGATAACTTCTTTTAATATAGTGAACAGTATGGAAACCCAATCAAAATGTTGAGTGTAAATCTCCAAAGCACAGTATCATATAAAGAAACAAAAAGCAATATTAAGCTGAACTTCAGAATTGAGTTGATGCTTCTCTTTTTTTTTTTCCTTTCTTTTTTTTATATCTAACTCATCTGGAAAATTATATAGACTTGACTAGGTGACTTTTGGTAGTCTGCAATGGTATGCAGGACTCCTAATCTAAAACTTTTATATTGGCTCTTTCTTAGAAGCAGATCTAGCAGTTAGATCAATGTGTTTCTAAAGTGTTGTTAATAGGTTATAGTCTCACTTTTGCGTAGTAGATTCTTGCCCCTCCCTCTACCCTTGAGCTGGAAGGCAGGAAGGAGAGAAAAGGAAGTCCTTTTCCCAGCCCTTTGCAGTATGAAGTTGTGAAATAGCTAATCCTTGGCACAGGTAGAACTTCTTAGGAGTTCTTCTAATGGTGAGGACATTCCCCACAGCAGGCTGCATAACTGGAGAATTATTTCAAAGCTCCATATCATACCTTTCAATAAAACTGTATTTTGACACTTTCAACCTAGATGTCATGAGCTGACTTGATGCTTTATGGTAGTAAAACAATAATAAAATAAAGAGCTTTTTTGTACAAATACCATATTCTTATGACACTAGGACACCGGAGGGTGTGTGAATGAAAACACTTTGCACTAAGCAAAATAATTCTGACTTTATGCCCATAGGCCTACTTTTGATTATTACTTCTAGTTCCAAGCAACTTTGTTGCTCTGTAGAGGTCCTTAAGATGTCCAAAGACTTGGAGAGTGGGAATTTTTATCTCCTTGTGTTGTTAATATTGTTCCTGACCAGCTGAGGCAAGCTTCTGTGTTTTGAAATTCTACGGCTAAAGAGTAAAAACTATTTCTCCTGATTTTGTTTCTGCCAAAACTGACAGCATATGCTGGCTTCCCTTCTGTCTACCACAGTGATAATACCTTGGAATTCAGAAGTTCATGTCAGTTTGAATTTTTAAACTGTTTTGCATGTAGTCTGCAAATGACGTATGAATCTCTCTCTTTCAGGCTGATACAAACAGAGAACGCATTGAGCAAGCCAACATCAGAGCCAAGAAATTAATTGACAATTAAAGCCTGCTGTCATTGTTCAATGGCACTGTCTCTCCAGCTGCAAACCACCATATTCATGGATCTGTGAAACTTCTATTCTTTAATAAGAGGGGCTGGGAAAATGAAGCAGTACACTTTCTATAGTAATTAATTTTCTCTTATTGCTTCATGTAAACGTGGCTTTGACTCAAAGAAAGCAGCCAACTTCCTTCTGCTCATCTGCCTTCATTTCCTCTGTACTGCTCAGGGCTAAAAGTATTAGGGCTTTGAGAATCTTCCTGCATGTTTTATTCCTCCTCCCAGTTTCTTTTTTTTTTTTTTTTTTTTCCATTTTTTTTAATTTCTTGCACCGAAAATACAGTCCTTTTATTGAAGTTGAACAAGCAGGGTAACCTGAATTCACAGTTGGGGAAAGTTGGAGAGGGCACTTTGCACTGTTTGAAATACCTCATAAGTTGAGTGTCTTCACTAAAATAGGGACTTGGTGAACATTGTCTAACTTGTATCTCTAGCATGCTAACCATAGCTTTACAGTCCAAACCACATGATTGGTTTGGGGTTGAGTTTGTGGATCACAAAACTGAAGAGGCCCGTTACTTACCGCTTGTGGGCTGAGGGCTTTAAAACACTTCCTAACCACATGAACATTAAGGTAATGGTAACTGAAGGGATGTAGAGGTTTCCATTTCTTTACTGTAAACTGGCATCACTTTGGAGGCCATGACTAGGAAATCATGCTGCGTTGTTCTGATATTTGTTGTGTGTGTATATATATGCCTGATCGAAACTCTGTGCACACGTGAGTAGAAGAAAATAAAACTATCTCCCTAAAGTATTTATTTGATGGAAATTTTTACACCCCTCATCTGAAAGTTAACTAGTAAGTGTTTGAATGATGCATCTTAACCAGAAGAAACTGAGTAGAAAAGCATGCAGGTCTCTTGCATCCCATATCTTACTCTCTTTTGGCCGGTTTTCACTGGAGCTCAATTTATGCCTTTCTCCAGTGCAAAATAGTGACTGAAATCTGGTGCAGAGTTTGCTGTAAGCAGTAACTTTGGGAGTACTTTTTAAACCTATCAAAACCAGAGAAGCTTATTATGAAACTTCTGTCACAGATCTGGAGGAAGAAGTAGCTATTTATGAACTGTATGCTAGTTCTAAATAAACTAGTTCTAAATAGATTCCTGACTGGTTTATTATTGCAGATATTGGGACTGGCAATTGGAAATATTGTATGTCCAAGTTACTTGCAACTAAAATGTTCCTGTTCTGTTGCAGAATAGAGGAGTTTCTGACCAGGTGAGGTAACACTCTTTCCCATGAAGAAAAATGTTTTGGTTTTACTGTGATATAATTAGATTTATTTTCAGGATTTTTCTTTAAATCTTTATAGTAGTTAAATTGCAAGTGGCTTATATAATTTTAACTCCACCCAGCAATATACTATGCTTGTTTTAAAGTGGAAAATTATGCTTTGGAGTAACCTATGATACTCAGTGTTGGATGGCAAAAATCTTCCGACCAAATTGATTGGAAGAATAATTAAAACTAATAGCATTATGGGGTGGGTTTTTTTGGGAGGACAGTCTACAAGTATCCTGTAGCCACTAATATTGAATCCTAGGGCTAGAGATGACACTAATCCATTGAAATGTTTAGACAGTGTTAGGTATTTTGTTTGCTTTTTAGCAGAAATACAGTCAGTATTAGTGGTATATTTTCAGTTCACTCCCAGCACAACTTGATATTTAAAGAAAAAAACCAAAATCAGCAACCACGCACACACAAAACTCAACAAAAACCTAACCAAACAAAACAGAAAAACCCAAACAACTGACCAAAGGATGAAACAGCTGCATGTAATAAATAGGCCAGTGGCACTTTGCCTTATGTGAATAAGGTAAAGTCATTTTTAGGGCATTAGATACTTCAGTGCTGTGGGTTGACTCCTGTCTAGCTTCCAGTAATTGTTGGAAAGCCAATGAATTTCAAAAGCTCACTAGTTGCCCAGTTAGTAAATGAAGATTATATACTTAAAAACACAAGTATCGAAGAAGTACTTTTATGAACATGGCATAGTAAACTTCAAACAACCACCTGCATAAGAAAGTGTAGGGAATTTGGATGAGCTTTTTTTTCCTTCTTACAAACTTCAGGTTAACTGAAGGATTATTTGCTGCTAGTTGTGAAAGCAAAGTATACATTATTTGATTGTCTTCCTGGAACAGAAGACTGAAGTGGTTACCTTTATTCTGCTTACACAGTGCAAACCTGCTCTGTAGCATTTGAACATTCCAAACATTGGAATGCTTTTCTCCCTTGCCACTACAAGTCCATATTCTCGACTTGCCTAAAAACAAATTAACATGTTGGCTGACAGATTGCTGTGATGGGTTTATACGAATATTGCAGTGAATACCACACAAGGAAATACTTTCTGAGACTCTGAGCTTGAGTATTAGTGGAGCATCGATACTATTTTCTGATCTGCAAGACCCAAATGCGTGAGGGAGTCAGTGCCTTTGTTAGTGAACAATGCAGTCTGCTTCTTGGATTGTCTTACTGTTGTCTATAAATAGATACCTAATTTCCGTATCTATGGTATGAAATCAATCCTTGTACATCTTTGTATGTCTGAATGCCATTAAGAATGAAGGCTTACAGTTTCTGCTTTTGATTGTTAAATTATATATTGTGCACAAAAAATACATACTTTTATAACTGAATGTGTCTAAAATTATTTTCTCTTAAAAATGTTGTTGTTTAGTTTCCTGTCCTTGAAAAAACTTGGCAGAACTAGCTGCTACTGTGCAACTAGGAAGTTTCTCTTCTATTTTTATTCACAGAATAATACTAACAAAGTATAAGGTGTGGTTGGGAAGAGAGAATATTGTGATCTTTAACACTCTAGTTTGGATCCCTGCATAATCAACATCTCTGAGCTTCAAACTATGAAATGTGTTTATCTCTTTGAAAGACTGCAATTTGACATGGGTATATACTTCAGGATGATAAAGAAACAAAAAATAACTTTAAAACTTTACAGTCAAGTATCAGTAACAGATGCCTAGCAAATACATAGTCCAGTAGGTAAAATCTAGTGATTTAACCTCCTGCCAATGCAGTTTCACTTGTGAGGCAATTTAATTTGTATTTAATATGTAGAGCCTCAGATTCCCAGAATGCTCTTAAAGGGGAGGAGATGTGGGGGGAAATACAGACTTTTGTTGACTTGCAACAGTTCTGAGCTGCAAGAGAGAGCAGCCTACCTAGGAAGGGCTTGGAAGAAGTATTTCTCATATAGTGTATTACTAATATAGTAATTAGAAAAGAAAGATTAGGAACACCCTGCTTTTGTAACAAATCTGAGCAGGCAGCACATGTCCCAGGGGTACACTTAAATGGCAATAATTGGTAAAATCTAGATAGTCTATGCCTCGATGAAAGACCAATCTTCTTAACACAGCAATAGCTACAGTATGAATTGCAGCATGTGCCACTTGTGCAGCTACCTGCAGAACTTAGCTCTGTGAAGGCTATATGGTGAAACAATTCACTGTTTACATGGTGCAGTGACTTAAGTTGCTAATTCATCTTTGCTGCACTTAAAACAATACAGTTGTCTAAATGCTGTTTAAAAAAAAAAATGACGTGTGTCTACTGAAATGGAAAATTGGAGAGCAAAAGGTCTGAAATAAAATACATGAATGGTTTATTTTGTTAACTAGGGTAGCATCTTCAGTTTCATAGCCTTGGAATTACTGCAAGTGTAATTGTGCATAGTAATAAAATAATTTTATAACTTCAGAGTGGGGGTGATGAGAAGGGAAAACAAACTCCCACTATAAAACTACCAGTAGATATTACAGAGCACTGAAATATATAGAACAGCCTTCTACTATGTGACTTAGTCACAGTTATTCACTGCTGTGAGTTGAACTCGTAAGGGTATCAGTCCTTTTTTCCTTGAAAGACTCTTCCTCTGTTCTGGAACAACTTTTGTTAATCCAGGAGTAACTCTGCTCCAGTCAGTATTTTACATGGTGCTTTCTCCATTTTGCTCTAAGAAAAGCCTTGATAGTTGTCATCACTCCAAAGTAGCAAAGGAGCCTAACACTGAGTAACTGAAAGGCTTCTAAATGTATTAGTGATCACATAAAAGAAATGTTGACTTATTTTCTCAAATGCTTCCAAAAGCAGAAGGACTTCTTTTATAGCAATGCTAACTCCACAATTTTCAACTGTTCTACCATCTCTTCATATACCTCTTTGTTGAATTGGGGAAAAAAAAAAAAAAGGTTAAACAAGAGAAGCAGTGTCTCTGAGCACATGTATTTTCTGTTAAAAAATAATTAAACCAAAATGCCACAGCACAGTATTGCCAAGAGTATACATATTGATAATAGACCACTCCGGAGTTGTCAGAGCTGGTGAATGCAAAGGGGATATCTGCTGACTGAAGGGCTTTGTTCTGTTGATATCTCAAGCAAAGCAACTCTCTAGGAAAAACTAGTAGTTCAAATGGGAATTTAGGTATCAAGTATAGGTAAACTTTAGAACGCTTTATTCACTACTACCTTTGCATGTCATAATCTGTGGAATGTATTACTATGAAACTGAATAGATTCCTGAGTATACAGGGCCTTGCATTATGTGTTCTTAAAGCACTTCCCTAGTTATGTCTTGAAAAACAAAGTAGCCTCAGAAACATTGTCTGCCATCAGCTACTTCTTATGAAAAGCTAGTAGGTTGTTCTTTTTCATAAAGAGGTGGAATGGGATTCTTAAGTAAAACTGTTTTGCTGCCTGTTAAATGATGGATCACATCCATCCTTTGAATAAGGAGCTGATGTTCCTAAAAACTCTCCTCTCAAAATATTCCTATGTAAGAACTGAAATAGGATGGCAACAGGGGACTATATACCTCTCTTAGCATCTTATAAAAGAACCACTTACTGCTAATACTAATTTTGGCTGTTACGTTGAAGTGTAGCTGTTACCAACAACTGACAGACCCAAGTACCTAAGTGAGGGCTTTCAGTGACAGCTTAGTACTACTTACTAAAACAAAAACAGCAGGAGTTACACCAAATGAACTGATTTTTTGAAAATAATTTACTAAAATATACATTTTCCTCTTCAGTATAAGTTACATAATTGTATACATTTTTACCTCTTTCTAGGTGCTTTTTGGTAGTAAGGCAGCAGCAGCGAGCTGACAACTAAAACCTTCAGCATTGCTCTGTACACAAGGAGTCAGTGCAAGGATATTATATTTTCTAGCAATATACATTTGTAGTAAATACACTGAAGATGAACCTAGTTTTTATTCAATACAGCTCAAGCAGAAGTGGACTGTAGTGCAATTCTTGCTTATGGGAAAAGAAAGCCTATACAGTAAAATCTGAACGAAGGATGCTCAAACCACAATTTGTTTACTGGAAGCTGTTAATAAAACATTTAACCACAACTACTTGTGCTTCATAAAAAAACCTCATTCAGGTTATAAATGAAAACCTTGCCTATAAAAGTTCTTCTCTGTAGAATAGTGCTTACTGCAAGACATACAGTGCTTTGGTGGTAGAACTTCCATGTGCTATCATGGAAAAATGTTTCCAGAAGAAATAATCCTCTTACAAATCAACAGCCAGCTTCATGACAAAAGGGAACTGGCAACTTTGAAATGCTCATTCCCTTTCTCTGTGAAAGAACAAGCCGTGACAAAGGAGAACATGTACTGTGTTAAAAGCTATTGTGGCACAAAAATCAAAACTGGCCCCTGGGCACGTTCATCAGTTCAATACCTATGTTCTCTAGTTCAAGTTTATTCAATGCAGCCTTAACTGGCTGTATCAGACTACTAGAGGAGGAGTACTCTGATCATTTCCTTCATCAACCTTGGTTTAAGTCAGTGAAGCAGGTACTTCTAGTCTGTCTTCTTATTAGTAACATACAGGGTCAGAATAACGATCATGCAAACTTCTTCTTTGTAGCTGTAAATCGTTCCATGTACTACAAAGAAAACAAAAACAATCTGAGATTCAGAAGGTAATAGAGGATTCATTACTGCTAAAAGCAGCCAAGCTTCTGCACTCAAGACTCAAAAACATTCTGCATCTAAAGCGTATTTTTATATCCCAGATGTAACCATTAGAGCTTTAATTTCAAACTAACAAAAAACTCCCCAAAAATTTATGCCAATTCCTGCAATCCAGACTAATTGTCAAATCTAAGTGTTAAAGATGAACTAATGTTAAATATGAAGCATCCATTATTTTTTGTCCTATCAAAGTGAAGATGCATGCCTGTCATCACTAGCTAGAGACCTTCAAGAGATGCTGATGAAAATCATTAATCCTGAATCCTATGAAAAAGTTAATATTTGAAGAACTCTTGAAATTTTTTTTAGAGATAAGCTGTGAATCCAATACCAGTGACAATACCAATATACTATTTTATGCTTTTATTCACCAGCATAAATGCTTAGTATTCTGAGGAGGTACTGGGTAAGGACTTCACTTGTTAAAAAAAGACAAACAAAAAACCCAACCAACCAAAAAAAAAAACCAAAAAACAAAACACAAAACCCACAAACCTTGTCATAACCTTCCAGTTCTCTGAGTTTCTTGATTTCGAAGAGGTTGCCTTCTACTGCAAGCAGTGAGATCTGGGAATCACTAAGGATACTTTGAGGAAGCATGCTGAGTTCTAGACAGTTTTCTTCTAAACGCAAGACTTTGAGGCGCGGACAGTGGGAGATCTGCACTGAGATCTGGGAAATCTTGTAGAAATAAACGGAAAAATCAGATTAAAATGGTAGTGATCCATGATCATTAAAATGACTTGTTTCAGACTTATACAGAACAGTTACCATGTTGTAAATATCAACTACATTAACTACTTAGCAACAATGCATAAGCAACAAATTATCAAAAATCCAAGTAATTTTTTTTCATCCATAATGACAGGCAACCTACATATCTGTTTACCATATTCCTACTCAAATAATTTTCTGCCTGACTAAATTCAGGATTTGTTAATCAAATCAGGCACTTGGATGTACTGGTACATAAATTCTAGTTATGATCCCTCATTTGTGTTGTGTCCAGATGTCTTTTAGTTATAAAGTTTTGAAGCTGTCATCTTATGTTCCGTGGATGTACTAAGTCCAAGATAAACCATGTTCTAAATCTAGATGCCCATAATATCTCAGTTACCAGACCTGATTCTGATTCAAATTGAGTTCAATAGCCTGCAATTCTCCCACACTGTCAGGCACATTTTGGATCTGGTTTTTCGAAAGATCTACCACATCCAAGTGGCGAAGACCACAGAGTTGTGTGGGCACAGTCCGAAGCTGGTTTCCAGAAAGGCTCACGGTTTTGAGAGCCGAAAGTTGTCCAAATGCAGCTGGTAACTGCCTCAAGTGATTGCCATTCAAGTGTAGTGTTTCCAGTTTTTTCAGTTTACACAGCTCCTCAGGTAAAGCATCTAGAAATAAATGACAGAACAAACATATGACCTGAACTAAGAGCAGTAAACATTCATACCCCTTTAATTCAAATAAGCTTCTGCATGGAGAACAGTACTATATTAACGAATTTCTCACAGACTTCCTCCCCATTTTCCATCCCTCATTCCGCTGACACAGGTGCGTAACCTCTAGCACTCCTGAGTTGCGCTATAGAGTCAGTTGCACTATGGAGTCAAAGATTTGTAAATTAAAAAGGCAGATACTACATAATTAATGCTTTAAAACCTAGGTTCTTCACCTCATTCTAATTTTTCCATAAAGTTGGATGTTTGTCAAACAGCAGTAACATTGTCTATATCATCATCATCTTCATTACCTGTGCTCTATGCAAGTACTAAACCATCTGACACTGTTAAACCCTCAGATCAGACAAGTTACAGAACAAAAACATTATGGTTTTAAGTACTCATGTGTCATTGTAAAAATACAACTAAGTTGGCAACTAGTTTTGTAGAGTTTACGGTTTTGAAAGTTTTATGCTGTACATGAATTCCAAAGTTTTCAGTTAAAGTGACTAACCTCCCCGTTTACATCCTGTGAGAGTTAAATTTAATACATTTAGTTTCTGGTCAGAGAATACAGGTTATTATTTTAAAAATCTGTGGAGATATTAATTAGCAGGCGTACTCAGTTTGTTGTTGTTTAGAGCGAGGCTCTTCAAAAAGGAAAATTTTCCAATGAGAGGTGGCAAGAGCTCTATTTTGTTGTTTGACAAATCTATCGTCCTTAAGTTGCTTGTTAGCTTCTGCAGATCTTCAGGAAACTGTGGGGGAGAAAAAAGATACAGCATTTAAACAGTTGATACAATTTTGAATGTTCAAGTTATACAGCTTAAAATTTTAACTGGAATTTAGATCGCTATTACATACTGTCATATGCATTGCAATGTCCAATCACCACAATGTAATTGGCAAATTTGCTTAATGCATTTTTTAAAAATATTTTTTCACCTGGGGAAGTGAAAAAGGATATAAAGAAAACGCTAACATCTATGAAGAGTAGTTTTTCATCCAAAGTATTAAAATTAAAAAGGGAGAAGGAAGCTTGTTTACATTGGAGTCCTCTTGTGTGCTTCTCTTAAACATGCCTGTCATTTAAAATATCCTATAGCCAGTTAACAATGATATATTTTAGCAGAGTAAGATTGGGAAATTTTTCATTTGCTTCCTTTTTCAGTAATTATGTATAGCATTTTCTTTACTCTTATTTACATCCTGTATCACTTTGGTACTGAGCCTTGAAACTGAGCTGAAAAAAAGAAAACCTGACAATCACCATCAAGGAGTCCTGGTGAATAAGCAAGTGGGTTTGATTCTCCTTTGGTTTGACAGAGGAAAAGAGAGAAGGTAGGACAGTGGAAGAAGACACCTCAGAGAAGTCTTGGAAAATTAGGGCAATATAGTTACTTTGGCTATCCTCTGACCTGCTGCTTGACTTATAGTTCCAGAACATTCTGTGTTTTTCTGCAGTTGAGTCTAAGTCAAGTCAACCTCCAATATAATAAACTCTCAGGATGCTTACAGCCCAATGAACAGACTATTCATATGACTACAAGTAAATACAGTCTAAGCATCTAAATGTAACAAATTGTGGAGGATCTTTCTAAGTAACAATACGCTTACAAAATGTATGTTTTCCCCCTCAAGCTTACAGCCATTTTTTAAAAAAAGCACATCATAACTAATACTTCTTGAACATATACGCACTCTAACACATAAGGTCACAAGCATACAAGTGTCCTGACAGATAAATCCTCAGTCAGAAGTCAATGCAGACAAAAAGGAAAAAAGAAAATAAATCTTGAAATATTTTCCATCACTATTTGAGAGAAATACATGTATGCAGTGTGTTAGGACAATGAGGTGGGAATTTCTCTCCAACAGTGTCAGTCATGCACACAAACAGCCATGTTTCCCCTGATGTTACATTACCTCAGTAAGTCCCTTTCCAGTCAGCTGAAACACACCAGTTTTCTGTGCTGTCTCCAGGTGGGCTTTTAATGCACTGTTTCCCATCCTAGCAATTCTCTGTCAAGCACAGGGCATTCAAGTGACAGTCTCAGCCAGTTTCTCTGTTACTCTGTGCTAGGGAACTGCAATCCAAAGTCTCTGTGATAAAGCAAATGTCAAAAGTCATTTTACATGCACTCTCTCCAACACCAGAAGCATTTCAACACACTGAACCATTTCACTGCTGCGTTTTCATCTTCCTTGTAACTAAAACCTAGAACTCAAAAGATTTACCTAGTTTAAGATGCCTTCATTATAGCAGTTTTGTTACAGAAACAAAGCAACAAGCACAGTTAAAACGAAGTGGAAAAGCTGCACATTTCGCCCTGTAACATAAAGAGATTCTCCACAAAAACTGGACGTGATTCCTGTGGCACCCACCAGCCTTGGCCTGCCGACAATACTACAGTTTTGTTTACTTTTTTGGAAACATTTATTCTATTTAATAGAAGACTTACTCCTCTGCCGTGGCCCTATTTGCAGACACACCAACTCCATCTTCGTAACCCCAGCACGGTTTAATCCCAGGACGCACGGGTCACAGGCCGGAGGATTAGTGCCGGGTTCGCAATGGGGAATAAAGCCTGGGACACCTCTTAAGCAGCCAGCACGGAGAGCACGACAGGAGAGGAGCGCTCCTGACGCCACGGCAGCAGCCCCCGCCACAACCCCTTCCCGGCTGCTCGGGCCCCGACCCCAGCCCGCCGGGGGCAGCCGGGGATAGCCGGCGGCAGCCAAGTCCAGTCAGGCCAGGCCAGGCCCGGCCAGGCCCGGCCCGGCCCGGCCCGGCCCGGCCCAGCCCAACCCAACCCAACCCACCTGTCCGGGCTCCGCATGAAGACGCTCCGCGACAGCGGAGCCTCTGCACGGCCCCCGCGCTCCGCCCTTCCAGAACCTCCGCTTCAGCGGCGCCCACCGGCTGCGCGGAACCGGACGCGTGTCACCGCCCTTCCTGCCACGCCCAACATGGCGGCCCCCGGGAGCTCCTTGGTGGGGGCATCCCACCGGGAGACTGGAAACCCCGGCGGAGAGGAGAGGAGCTGCTGCACTCCCGCTGCCATGGCGGCCCCCAGCCCCTGCCCCCGCGAGGTGGGGGAGCCCGAGCCCGAGCTGGACCTAAGCTTGTGCCTGGACTTGGACAACGATGAGAAGCCGAGCGGCTCCCACCAGCTCTGGGAGCCCTGGCAGCCCTCGGCGGCGGCCGTGCTGCTGGAGCGGTGCCTGGCGACGGGCGCCGTGACCCAGGTACTGCCCGGGGCCGGGGGACTGCGCAAACTGCCGGCAGCGGGGAAAAGCGCCGCGAAATAATGCTTGTGTCCTGTGGGTTGTTCGGATGAAACGTACGGTATCGCGTAGTGCAGGAGAGCAACAATAACTTTAAACTATTAAAAGCCATTATTGAGAATGTGCCTGGTACGTTCTTGCTGCCAACTGTGTGTTTTCACGCTGTTTTCTTTTCACAGGAGACATTGGATTTAACTCGCAGAGAAACGCCATGCTTTGTGAAATTCTCAGAGATGGAAAAAATTGCAAACATGCAAGCTGAAATCAACGAGGTACAGCCTTTACTGTTGTCAGTGTACACTCAACACGTCAGTACTTGGAGGTAATACAGAGCTCCCAGTGAAGTATCAGGCTGCCATGTGCCACGTTTCGTGTTTTGAGGTTTTTTTTAACAGTTCAGCTCTTTAACAGTTGGCACTTTTTTCCTCAGTGGACTGAGTTGTCATAACAGTGAGAACAAAACTATGAAACAAAAGTTTTAAGTGTAAGTAGAAAGACTCAGAAAGCTGCACCTTTAACTGAAGTGTTACCTGAAGTTTTCTGAAGAAACTGAGGAGTAAATAAGAATTTGTAGCTGACTTCAATTCACAGAAATATATTTCTTTATGGGCAACTAGACCATTTTGTTGGTTACCAAGAGGTAACCTCAGTCATTTCCTACTGCTTGAATTGGTTGTTGGTTTGTATTTTATAATATTGTTTTAGACACTATATAGACTATGAAACTTGCTTTGTAGGAGATGTAAGTAGGAGAGACATGAATTTGAAGGGTGGACTATTCAGTGATTACGGAATTGGCTGGATGAACACAGACAGAGAGTTGTGGTCAGTGGCTCTATGTCCAGGTGGAAGCTGGTGACAAGTGGTTTCCCTCAAGGCTCTGTCTTGGTGCTCTTAAATATCTTTATCAATGGCATAGGCAGTGAGATCGAGTGCACCCTCAGCAGCTTTGCAGGTGACACAAAGCTGAGCAGTGCAGTTGACACAACAGAAGGACAGGATATAATCCAGAGGGGCCTGGACAGGCTTGAGAAGTGGGCCCATGGGAACGTCATCAAGTTCACCAGGTCCAAGTGTAAGGTCCTGCATATGGGTTGGGGCAATCCCAGACCCGAATACAGACTGGGAGATGAGCTCATCACGAGCAGCCCTGCAGAGAAGGACTTGGAAGTTCTCATGGATGAAGAGCTGGACATGAGCCAATAGTGTGGGCTCGCAGCCCAGAAAGGCAACCTCGTCCTGGGCTGCATCAAAAGCACCCAGGAGGTTGAGGGAGTTGATTCCCCTTTTCTACTCTGTCCTTTTGAGACCCCACCTGGCATATAGATCTGGGGTTCTCGGCATAAGTAAGACAGTCCAGGGAAGGGCTGTGAACATGATCAGAGGGCTGGAGCACCTCTCCTGTGAAGACAGGCTGAGAGAGCTGGGGTTGTTTGGCAGCCTTCCAGTATTTAAAGGGTCCTTAAAAAAGAGGGAGAGTGACTTTTTACATGGGTAGATATTGTTAGGACAAGGCAGAATGGCTTTAAACTAAGAGGAGAGATTTAGATTTAAATATTAGGAAGAAATTCTTTATTGTGAGGCTAGCGAGGCACTGGAACAGGTTGCCAAGAGAAGTTGTGGATGTGTTTAAGGCCATCCCTGGAAGTGTTTAAGGCCAGGTTGGATGGGGCTCTGAATAACTTGGTCTAGTGGGTGATATCCCTGCCCATGGCAGGCATTTGGAACTAGATGATCTTCAAGGTGCCTTCCAACCCAAACTGTTCTATGAGTCTATCATAAGTTTCTGTGTTTTAGGAATGAATTACAGGATCTGTCTTTTCCAGCACAAATTACCAATAAAATGCAAAATTATTTAAGTTGGGTTTTTTAACAGTTGATTCCTATTGACCAACTACTACCACTCAGTAGTAGAAACACTTCAGAGGGCAGGGGAACATGCTCTCACACAAATGCTCACTCTCTTTCACATGTATGCTCTCATTTTTTCTCTTTGTACTTCCTCCTCCACTCCAAGAGAGTCAACATCTGGATAAGTATGTTAAAAATGCATTTTCATTTGGTGTTATTATTGTTGTAGATAAAACTGGAAACTGAAATGATGCAGTTGGAAAATGAGACAGCAGACATTACTCACCTTTTTTACTTAGGTAAGTGCAGTTATACCAGAGAAAGACTAAGAGTCTTAAATGACTTAATCTGCAGATTAATGTTTCATCTGAGTACATCACAATTCTAGAAGTTACTGCAGCAGTCATCTCTGGATAGCTTGTTAGAGGTGGTACAGGTTTTATTAGCACCTAAAGAATGTTTCCATACTATTTGAACTTGCACTTTCTGCTGTCTCAATAGAACCTCTGTGTGTAACTCATTGTCCAAAAAAGGGGTGCTCAGCTCCCAAGTGCCAGTGGAGCATGAGTTCTGAGATCATCAGTAACCCTTGGCCTGCACGTGCTGCTCTGCTTCTTTTCCAGAAACTCAGTGTATTTCTGCTGCATCTGTATGCCCCTAAAATTACTTGTATTTTTAATTTAGCACTTTGGGAGCATATGTATTCACTTCTTTATTATTTCACACTTTTCATACTATAATTTTATGAACGCTTAAAAACATTTTAACTTGTTACTATTGTGCTAGGCTAATGAAATCAATTGTAATACTTCAGTGCTGTGGTACAGTTCAAGAAAATTATTTCATCTCAAATAGAATTTATTTAAAACTATAGATAATGTAAAACAATTAACATATCTGTATCTCTTAAAAGTAGGTATTGTGACTTTGAGGTGCATGGTGACACTAAATCATAGACACTCCAACAAATGCCATTCTGACTAATGTCTCTCTTGAGTGTAAACTGTCCAGTGCAATAATCAGTGTTTTTTCTCTCTCTGTCTTTCTCCAGAAGAAATGTTGCTCTTGTTTTAGCAGGACAATAGGTTGAACTTTGCAATTTTATTTTATAGGGAAAAAATATGAGATTTTGCAAGACATGAACAGTCACTTGGAAGCTGTACTGAAAGAGAAGAAGGCTCTCAGAAAGAGGCTGATAAAACCCAGATGTCAAGAGAGCCTGCCTATTGATGCTTCTTTCCACAAGTAGGCACACAGAAAATAATTGTTCTCTGTTTGCATGAATCCAAATTAATTTGAACTAGAAGACAGTAAAAATCATGTGCTTTCATTCATCTTTCCATTGCTAAGAATAGAAATAAAAAATGGTAGCAGAACCTCAGCTAAAAGCTAGTAGTTTATGCATTGATAAATTCACAGGAAGGGAGTGATACATATTTTTCTGAATATTTACTTAGGTTATTTGTGTTATCTTCAGAAGACTACAGAACAATTTGCAATGTATTGTTTTAAACAAATGTGCTAAATGCTTGATTCATTAAACTTCAGAGCAGGAGTTGTTACTTTAGTGTTGAGTATCTTCCTTCCACTGTTACTTACTCAGAGTAAGTGGGAATGATTCCCAGACATGCAGAGTACATGTTTTAAAAATATAGTCCTTCTTCTTATGGTCTAAAAATCTAACTCAGTTACTGAAGAAGTGGATATTACTTCAGTAATTCCTGCCCTACTTGTTGCTGAGAGTCATAAAGTAAGTGTAATTGCAGAAAAATTAATTAGATGTTTGGGAACTTGCATAAAACTGGAGAAGAGGAATAAGAAAACCAGGGCAAAGAAATAAGAACTTGTAAGTATTAAATTCTCATTGTTTAGCACAACTTTTGAGTAGAGGGCTCATTCTCGTTTACAGGTGTATAGTAGAGTTGTTGGCGGAGGCTGTGACTTTCACTGAGGAGCTTGAAAGCCATTTGCAGTCTGTAAGAAGCATCCCGCAGGTACCGAATATGATGAAGAATATGGTGAGTAGCAAAAGAACTGAGCCTGCTGTCTTCTCCAGCATTAACAATGCAATGCCATTTAGTTGTTTAGGTTATTTTTATGTCCTGCTAGATTGACAGGATGTGTAGAGATTAAATCCAACCCTTTTCTGCTTTAGGACACCGCTTTGACAAAAACAGAGGTGTTCCTGATGGAATTGGAGGAGCTGACACAGCAAATACTGAAATGGAGACAACTGCAAAAAGAAGTGTATTCTGACAGCTTCCGCAATCGTAATGAATTGGACTTTGGCTTATATTTAACCTAACAAATAATTTTCCTATTCAAAGAACTGCCTTCTTATGGTCTTTGGTGAAAACTGCAACACAGTTGTATTGTAATCCAGCAGAGATTTTGTAGGTATTTGTACTTCTGTTATTAAGTAACAGTTCTCCAACTATTAACTGAAAAAAAAGGACATTGAGCAGCAGCTCACAGGAACACAGGCTATTGAGAAGCCTGTTAAGGAATTACTTTTTGGAATAGTTGGATAGGATTCCCTTGGAGGCTGTATCTTCAATGGAAATTTGTCTTGATAATTTCTTATGCATTTTCTCTAGTGTCTTTATTCATTTTTGTAAGAATCTTGATAAAACATTTTATTTTGTATGCCACTTCAATAAAAGCACTAGGTTTCAAGAACTCAGTTTCTTGCTTTTTATTTTGTTACAAAATCCTATAAATTAAAATTACAGACCAAAGCTTATGCTTCCTCAGGAGTTCCAACCACTTTAATTAAATTAAATTAGGTTTAAGTTACGGTTTATTTTACTATTACGTGGTTTTGTGGGAAAACAGGGAATGGACTTGATATAAGGCAGATCTACCGATTTGCAAACTATACTTCAATGGTAGTGATAAATATATTCTTGAGATCTTCTTTTTCTTTTGCCTGCCCCAATGTCAGTGTCCTCCTTAGAATAAAACTTTTGTTCCATGGCTAAGATTAACAGTTTATCAAAAGCATTGATTGTTCCAGTTTGTAACCTTTGTGACTTCTAGATCCGGAAAAGACTGGTTGGTAAAATGTCACTGGCAGGACATATATAAACTAGGATAGTTGGTTGTCTATGGAGGATGTCCAGTTTTGTATTTGGGATACAGAGCAGACTGGAAGTGGTGCGGATGTATTCCTTTGTACTGTTGTGTCATTTATCTGAATTCTTCATACATCCAACCTGTTAATTTCTGTTGCTGAAATAGGAGCCCTTTGCTTTTTGAAAGTAACCACTAGGTGGCTCAGTACCACAAATTTCACAAGTTTATCTGATTATTGCATTTAAAAGTAGAATTAAGGAAGAAATCTTTGGCTCTTTGTTGAGCACACTCTATTATGACTTACTTGTAATAGGTCTATTTAATATTTGAAATTTTCTGAAAATTCCATTTTGCTCTTTGTGGACTACATCATTCTGCTGGATGTGATGACAAGGCATCCAACTTAACAATTCTCTAGCATACTATGGAAGTATAACTGACATTCCTCTCTGCTGCTGTTGAGAAAAGTTAAGAAGATAGAAACTATTTTGATTAGGTCAAGCAGAATGTCAGTAGATAGATACTGAGAATATAAATTGGTGTTTGAGTCTCCACAGACTTTAGTGGGTTTTTTGTGTGAACGCTTGCTATACATCACTGCAGAATTTGAGTACAAAGTCCCATGTCAGTGTCATTTCAGATGTGGAAATGAAAGTCTTCCACACAATTGCAGAGGAGTTGACATTTTTGCTGAAAATGCTTTGCACATTCTGTGAAGTGGAAAGAAACAGAATCCAGACTTCTGGACTTCTTCCAGATGGGAGGTGGTCATAGTTTGGACTCAATGATCTCAGAGGTCTTTTCTGTGTTTGTGTAAATCAGTGTCCTGTACCTCTATCACACGCTTAGCCTCTCTCATTGTCTGTCTTACACTGATGATTTGGGTCAGGCAAATTAAAGTTGTTGTAATTTAATAATTTCAGAGTACAATGAAAACATTTTTAGTTAGTTTTTTCATTATAACTCCTTGAAATACATGTTGCCATATCCCAAAGAGTTAAGCATATTTTCTTCTTTTACTGTATGTATTACTGAAGAGTTGATTGTGGTGTTGGTAGAGTTTAGCTAATTGCCATTTGCCATTGATGTAGCAATTAATTCTTCAGTATGATTTAAAGGGATAAATATTGAACTATACAGTGATTCACAGCTTGTACGTATTAATTTTAGCATCTCTGTGGTGATTCATGAATGAAGTGTCAGGTCCAAAGGATCTATCCCATACTCACTCTGGAAAGTTTCTGAATTCTGGTACCTTTTTCATTTAGATTTACCATTTCTGGAGCTTAAGGCAAATTGTCTCATGAAAAGAGAACTATACTTAAAGTCCAAAAAAAAATAGTACATTTGAAAGGCAATTCAAAGAGAAGTTGTTTAAATGTAAAAACAATAGAGGACTGTAAAAACACTCCTATATAATCTTCAGATACAGCTCATTTTATCATAATTTGAAATGTGAAACCAGAAAAAGCCCATTTAAAAATGAGTAACAGAACTGGCAAATGGAATTGTCAAAACTAAACAGAAATTGCCTATCAAAGCCTGGCATCTTCTTTATGCCAGTGCTACTTCATGATAACATCAGTACCTGAAAGGAACAATATTCTAAAAAGAATGTTTTAAAAATCTTTCTGTGGTTCTTATATGACTCTAAGCACAAACCTTTATCAATGCAACAGTTTGACATTGATTTCAATTATAGCTCTTTGGAAGTTTCAAAGTTTTGTTTTAGACCATAAGTACGACCCACATGAATATTGGAGGTTCTCAAAGGAATCTAAAGCACTTGAGACCTTTCCTTTAGCACTTATATGGAAGGGATACTTGCCTTGCCTAAATTCCTGTCAAATTAATGTGGAGTGCTTACAGTGATGGTCCCTAGTGAGTACCTTCATGGCAGCACCCCTCTAATCGGACTGTCGGTATTGAAGTCTGAGGTAAAGCCCGCGTTGTTCTGCTGCTGCAAATGAGAATTTGGTATCCCCGGGGATATAGAGTGTGAAATCACCGTCTCTTACTCTGGGGGTCCCGCTCTCCCGGGTAGACCTCTTTCAAGCGCAAAAACGGGGTTCGGATGCTGGAGAGGCTGCCGTGCGGCTGCTCCGGCCAGAGTTTTGCCGAGACGCCTCCTCTCCACTCGCGGAAGTCTCCCTTCCACCCGCTCCGCGGGGGCTGCCCCCTGGGCCGGGCTCTCCCCTCCGGGGCGGGCCGGGCGGCTCCGCTCCTCCCCGCTCCTCCCCGTCCCGGGCCGGGGGCGGGATGCGGGGCTGGGGCGCGGGTGGCCGCGGCTGCGGGGAGTGAGCGGAGCCATGGCCAACGTCAAGGTGGCCGTGCGGGTCCGGCCTCTGAGCAAAAGGTGCGGCGGGGCGGCCGGCGGGGCGCGGCCGGGGGTGCGTGTCGGGCGCGGGGAAGTGGCGGCCCGGGCGCCGCAGCGCAGGGGCAGTGCCGGGGCGGCTGCGAGGGGCGGCCGGTGCCGCCGGTCCCGTCAGCTGGGACGGGATCGCTGCCGTCAGGAGGCTTAGCCGGGGCCGAGGGAGGGACCGCAGGCGCTGGGGAGCTTGGCGGTACGGCAGCAGGACTGGCAGGACGCTTCTCGCCGGCTCGCTAAAGAGCATGGGAAGTTTTCTTGCAAAAGTCACCCAGTGGAGCTGTTAGGGTGACTTCCCTCTTCCTGAGCTCCCCAAAATAGGACAATTGTTATCCAGAGTCAGGGAATCTTCCCTTCCCCTTCTGTTGTTGCTGTTTTTTCCAGCGGGAGGCAGAGCCGGATATTCCCATTGTAGCTCAGCGCCGCTCCCTCCCCGGCTTGCTTGGCTCCAATAGAAATCCCAAAAGCTACACGATATGGCTTGAAGGCAACTCCCACAAACAAGATGCTGTAGCATCTGTTGTTGTGTGTATATAATATATACTTAAAACCGTGCAGACTTTGAAAATTCGGGGAGAAAACGAAAGAGAAAAAGCAAGCAACCCAAATTTCAGCGACTGGTAATTTACTCTTCCTGTTAGAGAAATGCTATAGCACTCCAGATAGGAATGCTTTGAGAAGTGGTACAAGCTCAGAGGGCCAGTCTTTGATTTGGTGCTACCTTTCTTTTTGGCACAAGTCCTTCACATTATCCTCTAACTGCATGAACTTTGGTGATAAATAACTTTCATGGAGTAGAGAAAATGATTCTTGAAGAGCTGCCCAGCCAGAAAAGCAGCCTAGTCGTTTAGTTGCAGTACACTAGCATATTTTGGACTCTAAGGTTCTTGTTTATCTGTGGAATTTTTTTTCCAAAAAACCACGCCAGAAAGTGTTGAATAAAATCAAAAATCCCACCCAAAACAAGCCTATTATTCTTAATATAAAAGGGAAGGGTGGAGAGTAATTTACAGGGTTTCAATATATTTTGCCTTTAACTCAAAGCTAACCGATTTTAAAAATACTCTGTCCATAGTCTCATTTGAAACTGTGCTTGGGTAATACAATTCTGATTTGTGGTATAGCTGTGAACGGAACAGATTTTAGTAGATACTGGCATATTGTAAGAAGGATTGCAGCCTTGAAGTAAGCTAAGCTTAACCTTTCATTGCTTAGTGTTGTTTTAGTGGTGGATATATTATTTGATTTTTATTTTATTTCAAAGCGTTGGTCATTCTTAGCATTTACTAGTTAAATAAATTGCCATTATGCTCTCTAGAAATAAAAAACAATATACAAGTGCTAAGTATTACTATTAAATGGCAATTTGGTAATCATACTGTTATTCAGATCATAGAACCCTTTTGTTTCTGTCTTGTAGAGTTCACTGGACGTTGAAATCACTTGAAAGTCACGAAGTCACTTTGGTGATGTATTTCATTGTGCAGTCAATGACATATCTGGTTCTGCCACAGTAGCATTTGGCTGCCTATTGGCAATTATGTAGTGGACTTAGTAGGGTCTCCTACAGACCTAAGTTAAAATGAGCATTTTGTAGCAGTTGTGGAATAGAGGCCAAAGACTGAACTGGCTGGGATGTAATCTTCCCTCTCATTAGATCCTCCTTGATGAGCAATGTTGCACCACATCTATCTTAATGTTTTTCCCAGATAGGTAGCATTAAAAAGTGCATAGCAGTGGATATATAATTATAGCATTAAACAGCACCTGTAACTGTCAGATAAGGTGTGATAAACTGGAAAAATTTAATAGAATCAGTGTGGGCCAGCTGTTTGGTGGGGAATGTAGTTTGGAGAGGAGGGTAGGATCAGAAAGGTGGGCAGCCTCCTGCACATGGCAGAAACTAACCTGATGCTGAAACAGAAATGCTTGTATGAAGGTGAGAGTGGAAACTCAGGGAGTAGTGCAGGGAGAGACTGTTAAGTAATTCCATTGACTCAACTTGTGGCGGTGTAACATGGGATATGGAGGGAGGCAGAGACCAGTCTTGTGGTATTTGACCCCAAAGGCAATAGGCCATTTGTTCCTTCTACTGTGCTTCCACAGCTGAGGTCAGCAAAAGCATTTCAAGATTGATTTTTATATTTTATAAATGGAAAGGAGAAGTGGCTGGATATTCTCTGTGAAAGGTCTGACATGAGAACTTGCTTTCTAGCCTTGAACAAAATTGTCCAAATGTAATGACTTTGAGGCAAATACCAAATATGTGAAGGCTTAAAGTAACCTTGATAGACACTGAAAGGACTAAAGCTCTCAGTGGGGTTAAAGCCCTGCTCTTGTCCAGCTTCTTATCCTGCTTCCATACTGTCATCGCACAAACCTCTAGCCCTCTCTGTACACTCACTCTGTGATTGACTCTGACAGGTACCCATGTTGCCACAGCTCCTAGGATCTCTAAGTTGTTTTAGAAAGGAAGACTTCCTGCAGAAAAGTATTCAGTTCAAATGGATTGAAGTACTGTAATGTGTACCATCTCAATTCCAGCCAATAATATTAAACTTGGGTTTTTAAGACTCCCAAAAATGGAAAAGCTGCAGGCAAAGGCTAGAACTCTAGGTTGGTTGTTTCTAAACTATCATGCAAACTTCCTCATTGCTTCTTTTCATTTAATTTACAATGACAAATGAACGTCCATTTTGCATCTTAAAATGTACTGAATATTCAGATATTAAAAGATGTTAAGGAGTTCTCAAAATCCTGCTTTCTGTTTAAAGTTTCTATCTTTCATAAACTATGTTAATCACATCTGCAACTTGTTATAAGGCAAAGAGTGGTCTTTTTGTTCTATGTCTATATGGCACCCACCACAGTGCATTCTTTGACAGAGAGCTCCTATGCACAAATAATCCTTAGTAGTTATAAAGCCAGTACAGTTACAGAAAATGCAGAAGTTTTTCCTTTGCCTAAACTTTAAATAGCTTGCTGCCACTGTTCTTCATAATGCTATCAGTCATTCTGTAACAGGCTAAATGATTTTTTTATAACCAAAATGTAGTTCTGATAGTAAATTCACTCAAATACGTTCAACTGGAGTAACATTGCTTTAAAAGTCTTTATTACGCATTTACTATTCTACATACTAAAAAAAGATTTGTTACTTTGTGGTTACATGGCTACTTGTTCTGTTCAAATACATTTCCTTCTTAGAATGAAATATGGAAGCCTGAATGGGTGCTATGAATTTGCTATAGCAATATGTAATAATCAGGTATTAAATAGGATCTGGAAACTGATAAATCCATTAATGGTCTATTTCCAGACATCTTAATCCTTGGTCTATTGGATGTGAAACTTTTGTAAGGAAAGTGTAATGTTATTTTTGGCTGTCAGTCAGAAGCTGTTGATGGAAATACTTTCAATGCTAGCATGTAACTATGTGAACTAGGAATGTTGTTTCTTTTTTTTTTCTTGATTTCTTTGTGGAGTATGCCAACACCGCAGTCTGTAGTGGGGTGCTGCGATAGCAGACCTCACCCTCAAGACCTGGTAATAGTGTGACTGGCTGAGAAAGTATTCCAATCTGTGTCTACGGCTCTCCTTGTTCCTGGGTAGCTCTCTTAATGCTGTGTTGGGTATTGGTATTTGTATGCTACAGAAATACTTGCAGTGTTGGACGTGTGCTGCTAGTTTCAAACATGTTCGTCCCTTTGTTCTGATAACCCATCACAATTCTAGTACTTAGTTGTGGCTGCTGATTGCTGTTATGGTGTATCTCAGCCCTGTGTTGTGTGAGAGGAGGGAGGGAGGGCTGTTTGTGCGTGGGAGGCCCTCTGGCAGGGGAGCAATCCCTGTGTCCAGGGCAGTATCGTGTTGGGACCAGGATGGAGCTCTGCTACCTCATGCCTTTCCCTCCATGACCCACATCTTCTGCTCTCCATCCAGCTGGTCTGAGCTCATTTGCTGGTACCCAGGATTCAGTCCCTTATCACAGTGTAGTTTGAGAGCTGCTACATAAGCAGTCTTAAGAGATAGGGAGGAAGTTTTTAAAAAGAGTACTCTATACCACAATAAAGACCCTCATGCGTTTCTGTAGGACTCTCTTTCTAGCGTGCACTAGGGACTACAAGACATTGCATTCCTTCACAGATTGTGGATTGAGTAAAATCATTCACAGCAAGTTTGTTTAGTTCAACTGTAAAGTTATAGTGGTATTAGTTAAAAACTTGACACTAGGGCATTCAAGTTGCCTTGTGATGCTTTATGAAGACTTTAAAGTACTTTGCTGGGCCCTGAAGTTTGGGAGTTACTTGTGCAGGACACAGCAAAACAAAAGACATATTCTGCTGTTGAAAATATTATCTCCGCTTTTCAGCTGCCTCTGTGGCCTGGAAAAGGAGAGAGTGGCAAGGACTTCTGATTTGACAGTCTTTCCTGGTGTCTTTGATAACTCACAAATGAACTTTCCCATCCTTTATGAATCTCACAGACGTGTCACCTGAAAGAGATGCTAAACCCGAAAGCTGCCTTTTCTGCATTGAGTTTTTTCTGAGATGTAGCTTGAAGCCTTCTGGCCAGCTCTTTACTCCCCAGTCCCTTCAAGAGTTCCTGACCTTGTTGTCCACACTCTGGCAAATGAGAGCATCAAAGAAAGGACTGGGTAATCCCAGGTTTCAAAACTGAGCCACACTTCCAGCTGTGCAGGTGTTTAGCATGACAGTCTGAGCTGCAGCAACTGTTTTCCTCATTACTGCTGCTCTGTATGACTTTGTCCTCTAGTTGTCTTCCTGGCATGCAGCAGCTAGTGAGGCTTGAGGATAGGATGTGGGGGAGGAGTTAGGTTTGAGTTCCTAAGAGGTCAGGTGAGCAAGCAGGGAATTGTAGGGAGAAATTGTCTGAAAGGGAATTGTAGGAAGTGTTTGTCACTTGAAGTTCTCGGAAATGTTCTTGGTGTGCCAGACCTGAACAGTGCTTGGAGCATAGCTGCACTGTATAGGTGAGAAAGGACCTCAACTGATGGGTGCATTGTGCTGTGAATATTTAAAATCCATTTCTATTCAGAAGGAAATCTCTGTGCGAAAATAAAATTACTTTCAGATAATTTTGGAAATGATGCGAAGTAAATCACTGTTCGGTTTTGCTGGGTACGTCTTTCTTAATCTGCTGAGGGGTCAGCTTCGTTGACTAGTCTCTCTGCTGTGCTCCACCTCCTTTGTTCATTGTAATCACATGGTAAGCAGAAGGAAGGATTATTTTGTAAGGAAGATTTGTTGCTGTTTCTGTTTTATAGACTGTGCTGTTAGCTATTTTACATGTTCATGTGTAACCACAAGACTTAGATATAGCAATGTGGCCTACTGCTAACAAGAGTGATAACTTTTAATAAATTTTGTAGAAAACAGTCCTTGAATCTTATACATAACAGATGTTAAATGCTTTATCAAAATAAAACTAAAGTAACAGCAGATTGGAGATTGTTGTTGTTCTCCTTCTTATACCCACCAAAACAAATTTTTCATGCATATTCCTTTTAAAATCTTTGTTCTTCACTAGTTGCTCACTGCTGCTCTTTTTAAGCAGTTTTAGAACCAACAGCCTTCAGGTTGTTGTATTTCAAATATATCTGATACAAGTGTATAATGACAGAAGATACTGGCATCATTAGTATTCATATAATTTATTTTTTTACTACTTCAATTTCTGTTTATGCAAGCTTTTCTGTGCTGTTTCAGTAGTGTTTAAAAATATTTATATAAATTTAGGAAAAAATAGGTAACAAGTAAGAGCAGAAAACACCTTTTAGCTTGCTTAGGACTGTTACACATTTCTCATGCTATTTCAAGGTTTAGACTAAGACAGGCTATTGAACACAGTATAGTGAAGTGTCTTTCTTCTCCCGGACCTTGTTTCCTTACCCTTTTCAATTGTGTGTTTTTATAGATATATGCCTTGCGACCTTGGTGCTGTCACCCTCTCGCACCTAGAGAAATGGCAGGCTTTTATCTACTTTCATCTGCTGTGATAGTTGAGTGAGTGTTGTTCCTCTGTGTCCCTTTCTTCAAGTAGTGGTAGTTGAACTCTGTCTCAAAAGGCATGGGGTTTGAGATGGGTACCTAATGGTGCGAAAGAGCTGTCTCAGGCCTTCAAGGGTATTTTGCTGTCTGAAAAACCTTACAAACTGCATTGTTTATACATTGCTCATGATTTCAAGCTGTTTTTTCCACATCAGAGCTGGGATTTTTAAAAGAAAAGTTGAGATTTTAATTTTGCTTTTACAAAGAAAGTCCCTCTCCCAAACAAATGTATTTTAACATTTGTGTATCCTGTTAAGGCTATCTTGAGACTTCTCCATCCCCACTCCCCTCAAATTAGTTATTTCTTTTATTAGTCTGTTATTTAAAGTTTCATGTAAACTGTCACTGAGGTGGCTGCTCTTTTCTCTTAGCATCTGCACTTTGCATTAGCAGGTGGTTTTCATAAGCCACATCTGTGTTTTGATAAGGGTACTGCATCAGCAGCTTTTCCCAGATGTATTCTTCCTGCAGTTGCCTGAACCAAGTTTTCTGACTTCAGTAAAGGACAGACATTCTAGCTTCTTAAAAGGGCAAGACTCTGCATGTCCTAAGTGGCCACCACTGCCCGTTCCATGAAGATGGTACTTCTGCTTAAGCTGTGTGACAATACTGTGCCAGTACTCATTTAAGCCAGGAGCACCAGGTGCCAGCTACTGATGGTTTACTTGCCAGAGTTAGAGGCTCTCTCTTATCTTGTCACCCATGCAAAACCAGCTACAACAATGTCCTCAGATACCAACAGCAAAACCGGCTTTTGGAAGCCTTCTGTTTTCTTCTAGAATTTTACACTTTCATTGAACACATTCCGTCACAAGTCCTAAGAATACTTTATGAGCATAGAGTGTTTTGGAGTAGGGATCAGACTTTTGTATATGCAGCAAAGAAAAAGGGGGCACAATGGCATTAAAGAACCTGGCCAGAACCATACCTTTGCTGGGTGGTTTTGTTCTCTAAGATCACAAAGTGTAAGATGAGATGACTTCATGTGTAGAGATTGCATCTCCCCTGGGGAATGGCGTGGTGGTTGGCTGCTAGTCTTTGTGCTGTACCTGGTGAGACATCACCACTGTGCACAGAGAATGTATGCAAGTTTTGGGCAGTTTCCACAGTTTCCCTTTCTTTAGTCCAATGCTTTATGTGAACTTTAAAAAGTAGTGTGCTTCAAAAATTTATTACTACCTCCCTATCTGTAGCATAAATTTAAAAGAAAATAAAAGTTTTGCACCTCTTTTTGTGGAATTGTAGGGTTTACTGGGTAGCTGCTTTTAATAAAACGAAAGAGGTACCAAAGCAAGAGGGATAAGACAGTGCCTCACATCATTCAGTGTCACAATCATTTATTTAGCTATGATCGCAGATTGAAGTTCTGTCCAGGTGGAATGAGAACATGTATCTATATTCTGGTTTGCGTGGAAAACATGGCATTTGCACAGAATTCTTTTGATGCAAAAGTCTGAATTATACTATGTCATTGCTCAGTATACAGCTGGGAAACCAAGGGTAGATGAAAGTGGACTGACTGGACTGTAGCTTTGTTTTAAATCCTCCTTATTTCATGCTTCTTTAAATGCCGGTGGCATGACAAATTAAAAGACTTCCTCTCCTCTTCCCTCCTCCCCTCAATGCCTCTTCATGAAAGGAAAGCATCATTATTCCACAGCGATTCAAAGCACCGCTGTATCATCAGGAGTAATTCTGACTCGTATTTATCAAGGAAGATGCCTGATGCTACCGTTCTAGCAGTTAGAGAGTTTAGGGGTGGTGCAAACAGCAACACTCTTCTTGTACTGTGCCATCACATGGACAGGATTACGGAGCCTACTGTGACCGGAGGGGGCCATCCTGTGCTTTGTCTCCTAGCTCATGAATACGTGTATCAAAAGTCTGGTAAGATGAAGTAAAAATTTCAACGGTTTCAATAGGGCTGTATCTGAAAAGAGTACTGACAATGCCTCATGTTTATCTCTGCACCAAATATTCGTATTTTTATTGTTATATAATATTTGCAAAGAAGAATAGGGGGAAACCGCGCAAGGATGATGGTAATCACAAGGAATGGTGATTTTTGACTCTCAGATTGTGTTAGGCATTGTTAGAGCCAGTGAAAGCTCCATGCAGCTGGGAGTAGTTTCAAAAAATTACTTGAGCAATATGTCTTGTATAGCAGCATGCTGTGTTGGTGAACTCTGTGTACTTGGCTTCAATATAGATTTTAGAATTATTTATAAACATCTGTTCTGAATTTGATAGGAGGATTGCTGACTGGGTGTGCACTCCTGTTTGCAAGACACATCAAAAGAGTTTTGACTTTTGGATACAAAATGGTATTGAGTAATGAGAATAATGAGAAACACTGAAAACAAATTTTAGGTAAATTTATTTGATTGTTGATAGTTTTATTTTTTTAAATAAAAAATCCTGCGTTGGCCAAAGTGAGGATTTTCATACTAATAGCACCTCGATTTTTACAGGTTACAGCAGCAGGTATAAGGATACATATTATGGTCATGTTGCAGAGAGATGCTGTGTTTGGGAAAGTTATTTTTGTAGATACCTTAATTTGTCAGTAGAATACAGAAGCTCTAATGGCTGAAAGCTTTGGCATTCTTCTCTACAATTTTTGATGGAGGTACCGTGGACTCTTAGTGCTCTTCTCATTGCACCTTTTTTCTCTCAACAGATGCGTCTTCAACCCATTTGTCTGGGATAGTGTTCTCTGAAGCAAAATTTAGAATGAGCCCTGCACTGTCTTTGTTTCCATGACCAAGGTCAGTCCCTCAGGAGGTGCAAAGATGGCAGCTTGTCAAAGATACTTCTGCCAAGGCCACCAATAAATGAGGGGCAGAGACACTGTACAGTATACTGTTAATGGAAAGGAAAAGATAGATTGAATTCAAGTTTTCCCCATAAAATCTTCAGACCTCATGACCAAGAAAATACTTGGGTTAGATTTGCCTCAGGATTATACGTAAGCTGCTGGCATAGTGGTTGCATAGGTGTGCCATTAGAAGGCACAAAGTATCCCAGGTACAAGTGAATGTAATTTGGTAAATGTGTATCCTACCTGTAGGCTATCATAGGTTTTGGTCACATCCTGGCAAGTGATAGAATCCAAGAGACAGCAGCAGTGACTATTGGCATGTGTTCTGCCATACTCACTGCAGTTCTGCTGTAGCTGTATTTTGTGCTTTTTGGTTTGTGTTTGTAAGCAGGGTGTGAAGATGCTTTCCATCAGAGTAAGCCACAGAAGGCTACTTTTTTCCCTAGAAGAGTCTAGAAAAAAAAACCCCAAACCCTGAAGTCAATTGTTCAAAAAACCCCAGAACCTACATGATTGCCCAGATCAGCATGAATCAGTATTTGCAGTGATTACATAGCAGGGTTATTTTCAAAGTTTATTTGAGTAGACACATACTTAATTCTTTAAAAATTATTTAAGATTTTGTTTGTACTTGAATTGTTCTGTATTGGCTTTGGTATGTTTGATTACTTTGGTGAGTAATTTGCTGATCTGTATTTTGTAGAAGCTGTTTCGTTGCATGACATGACCACTGCCAAGGACTTCAGTATTTTTTTCTTTATTGCATGTACATGTTTCTAGAATAAACAGGCAACTTTTAAAAGTCAGCTCCTTTGTTCTCCAAGTGCCTGACTGTTATTTGAGAGGGTGGAGAAGAAGTGGGGCAAATTTTAGAAAGTATAAAATAAACAACTGCCCCCTTTCATTCCACCCACTGCTTCCTCTAACTCTGTATACCTCCTTGCACTTCTGTACTCTGTTTCTGAACTCATCTCAGTGAGATCCAGCAAGCTGTGTAAAAGTCCCTCTCGGGGTCTTGATTCTCCCATGATTTTTTTCCACTGGCTCATTCTTCTACATCTTGCAGAGTGTCTTTGTCCCTGTAGGGTTGCGTAAGCTTTACATGTTGGCTGCAGAAATCATTTGTCATAGGAACAGCACATGGTATGGGATTTCCTTTGGGCTGCCTGTGTTTTCTAGACTGCTGCAGCAGTCTGTCAGGTCTCTCATGTAACTCCCTATTAGAGCCCTGCCACTGCATTCTGTACTTGTGTCACTGTTCTGTTGCTGGGTCTGCATTTCTTTATAGCTTTCTGTGACTGAAAAGATCCAGATCTTTCCTGGGATGTGCACCATTAAATGGTCTTTCTGCAGCTGTATCTTTGTACAGACAACTTGTTTTCTTGCAGAGCAATTTAGAGGAGGCATTTCCCAAACATAGCATGCATTTTTCAAGATGTGAGGAAGAGGGGAGGATGGGGAAACGAAGTGTTAGGGCCACAGTGACTTCTGGGCAGAAGTCAAATGTCTTACTGAAGAATTGTACTTTGGAGGCGATTTTACTGATGCAAAGAATACAGCTTTCATACCTGTGGAGCAGAGCACCCGTTCCTAAGGATGATGGTTGTTTTGTCATTCGAAGGCAAACTGTTGCACATGTGTGTAAGACTGTGCTGACGAACGTAGGTTTTGCTGAGAGAGCTTTTGTAGTGTTTGTGATCTGGAGTTAAGGTCAGAACATCCAGAACAGCTGTGAGTCTGCTTTGCCTCCTGGCCTTTAGGTATTAACCTGTGCTTTCTTTCCCAAAGTTCTCTGGTTTGTACCTAAATGAAGCATCATATAAACACGTGTTTATGGGAAGATCAAATGTATAGTTTGTAGAGCTGGTGGCAGCCATATGTTGTTTTGTTTATGCTCCCTGGTCTCTGGCTTTAAGCTGCAGGAGAAGGGAGGAACCTCCATTCTCACCAACCCTGTTCCTGCCCTTTCCGTTGCTTTGGCTTAGCAACTGTGTGACAGCTGTGCTCAGTGCTCTGGAAGGGCTGGCTGGTCCTGTGACACCTTGATTATTTATTTTGGTGTGGCTCTTTTTCTGATCACAGCTGATCTGAGTCATTGCATGGGGGTGTGATTGCTAGAAAGTAGAAACACATGTGGGAGGTTGGAGCGGCAAAGAGTAATTGCCTCTCGTAGCAACAGTCTGCAGTTAAGATAAAAGTCTGGGTGCTGTGAATATGCACCCAGAGCAAGGGGAGATATTATTTCTATTTTTGTTTACTGTTGACTTTTTTGTTTTGTGAGACTCAAACAAAGGTACTTGATTGCTGTGTAAAACTTCATGGCTGCATAGTGTGGAATCCTCAAACCCTGTGGTAAAAGGTGGTGTGGCAATTTTATCTTGTGTTGTTCGTATCTTACTGGGTTTATGTTTATTTTAGTATAAGTATATATGAGTATAAAAACTTTTACATCCAGAAAACTTTTGTATCTCAAAGATTTCATATTTGGAATTTCTTCTTTATCTTGAATGTTCAGTAGTGACTGTGGCCTGGGAGAACATCAGTCAATGAGAACCCACAGTGTAAAGTCATTTGTTCATAGGGTATAATACATGTATAATACATGTGAACTGAAGGCAGCGAGTTTCATGTGTTAGAGCTGGGGTTGAGAATACTGCTTGTTGTTTGAGGTTGCTTTATATCTGCAATTAGAATACTCTGGTATTTAAAACTATTAAAAGCTTTTCCAGATTTCGGACATTTGAGTACAAATGCTGTATTCATGAATGCCTGCCTCAGGCTAGATTTTCTTAAAATTATTTTTAAGCTTCACCCAGAACAGTTCAGCTGCTGCGGGAGATATGGTTACAGGGAAATTATGTTTTAAAATATGTAAGAGGACTTACAGTGACCTTTTATTTGAATTTCCTAATTGATTTAAAATTAGAAATCCGATGTGTATTTTTTAATTACCCATTTGAATCTTCACATTTTTGCCCAACTTCTAAATAACTAAAACTATTTAACATGCTCAGTTACGACTTACAATAACATAGCAGATAAAAGTTTTAAGGGATCTGCTTTCTCTGGGTTTGTACTTTCTAGTATTGACCAATTGTGTTTGCATAATCCCCTTAAGGAAAAAAAACCTCACTGAGCACTGCTTTAACAAATTGAGCTCAGTGTTTTCCAAATAACAATTGAAGCCCAGAAATGGGACCTGAGAAACAGGGTCTGTTTCTTCTGTCTGATTTATTCTCAATAATCTATTTGCTGACCTCAGCTGGTGTCCGAGAAGAAACACTGATTCAATTCTGGAGAGTACAAGTAAATTTGGGTTAGACACTGACAAAAGAGTAGGATTTGGTACCTTTAGAGCAGAGAGTCAGCTTACAGCCAGCTATAATGCAGTAGGAGAAGGGACACAAACCTGTAAAGCAATTGAAGACACTGGAGGTAAACGTGGGCCCATGGATAAGATGTCAGAGAAGACAGCAAGTACCCATAAGAGACAACGTTTGTGCATAGGAGTGAACTATTTGAGATGATGAGACTGGAGGATTAACAGTAGGCCTGAAAATTAAGCATGCTTATGGAATTGGGAAGCAAGATAGGGCTGAGTTCATACTGGGGCGGTGAAGGGGAGAGGATGTGTAACTGAAGTAAGCTCCTTCCTAGAGGTTCTCTCTGGTTTCATCTGTCTTCTGCTGTTCTCAGAGTAGTGTGAAATTCTGTCAAATTGTCCCATTTCCTCTTAGATCAGGCCTGCTGTACAGAGCAATTGTAATTTTTGTCCATTAGCTCACCTGGCAGAGGTTTGTACGTGGATATGAAAGTCCCTAAATTAACTCATGTTGGAAAGCATTTGCTGGTCAGAACATCTACAAAGTTACATATGTACCAGTTAAATGTGTCACTTGCACACTTCTACTTTAGGTACAGTGTGTATCCTTAGGCACTTGTCCCTGTTCATTTGTTCTTTAGGGAGCCTCACGAGGTCTCTGTTCGGTACTGAACTATATGTAATGCAACATTTGGTATCTAGCTGTACATAATGTGTTTCCCTTTATGTTTGGATCTGACCTGGGGCAGTGGTGACAGATATGTTGAACAGATGAACACTTTCAGCTTAACTAAAATATCTGGGAGCTGTCCTTGTATTTTCTGTGTGGAGTGCCACATATGAGTTACAGGAAGTACCAAGTTCAATCTGTCTCAAGGCAGGTACCTCAAAATCAGTAATGTGAAGTACAGGAGTACCCAAGGCGAAGCATAGTTTCTGTCTGCAAAATGGGATCAGCCTATGCTCAGAAGTGTGTTTAAAACTTCTTTACACTTGAAAAGTTCAAATGCTACAGTGATTTCTTTGTGGAAATCTTAAGTATCCTAAGGTATTGTTTTGAATGTTGTTTTGGTACAGAAAGCATGGGGTAAAAACTGAGAACCGGAGAGGAGAGACTCCAGGCAGGGCATGTTGTGCTTTGTGCCACCTGAAAGTTAAAGCTTTCAGTGAAAGCAGATGGTAATCAGTGAGGGACTAAACATTTCTGCACACACGTAAGGAAATCTGTTAAAAGGAAGATGTAGGGCCATGAATGAGTGGATGTCAACGGGGTTTGAATTTTCTAGGTCTTGTTTTAGCTTATCTAGTTTTTAACTGACCTGATGATACAGATCCAGCTGATTATCAGCGGGATATATATACATCTGTGCGGGTTTAAAACTAAACCGGCAGGAGAAATGAACCCAACTCGAGAGATTACAAGGCAGACTTACAATTTGCTAAGAAGATCACAGTAAATACAGTGATACAGTGAATACTGGTTTTAACCCCCGAAGACAGACGTATAACCCAGCACCCTGGAACAAGAACAGAACTCTGTTTGTTAGCCCCTAGCCCCCTGAGCACCATGTGGCCCCCCTGGGTGCAAAGTAAAAGGAAACCTGTTGGTCCAGATGACAGTGCACCTTCATCTTAATTTTAAATAAAATGTGGCTAAACTGCATTAAGAACAAAATTATTTTTATTTCTAAATCAATTTCTTACAGCTTTAGAAAGGCATTAGGCTTCATCCAAAAAAAGCTTTACCAGAAAGTTGCAGATTACAAGATTTGACAGTATCGGAGCACAAAGCAAAATTTAGAAGAAATATAAAGCATCTTTCTCTTGTTCTTAGCTTCTTAGTACTGAAGTAAGAGAAATAGGGCACTGACCTTTTCTATCCTACTATATATAAAAAAATCCATGATAATTATTGAGAGAGATTAAGAACATCCTCAAATAGCTATCATGCTTTCAGCCCAGAAATAAAGTGGTGTTTTTATGTTGGTTTGTTTGGTTGCTTGCTTGGTGGGTTTTTTTTGTTTTTCTTTTTTTTNTTTTTTTCCTTTGGCCACATCCTTATTTCATTTTTTTCTAATATGACTAATTTTGGATGTGGAAGTTGTCTGTAGTAGCCAGTCATAGCTGCTTTCAGTGGGAATTTTAGTATTTATGAGTGCATGGTCCTTTGCACTTGAGGAACAATCCTGTCTATTTACATTTCAGGATAGTTTTTTGGGTTTGTTGTTTGTGGTTTTTTTCCTAAAGAGTACTTTTTGAGGACTAAACCAAAAACTCTGGATTAAGTGGTAAAAATCAGTGTGACCTGACAACTCATGTGGCTCACAAGTCTGTGACATGGATCCATACTCCATGAAGCACAGCCAGTCTACCTGTGCTCCACTCTCCTTCCTTGTGAATGTTATTTCTGGAGTTTAGAAAACTGACATGCACCTTTCTGTTTCTTCATATTTTAAATGTTTTTTGGTTTTTTTTTTCAATGTGTCCTGTTTTCAGAGAGACTGCAGAAGGAGGAAGAGTGATTGTAGAAATTGATGACAAAGTGGCAAAAGTCAGAAATGTAAAGGTATGCTGTTTGTCTTCTCTCTCTCATATAAGGATCCTGATATCCTGATGCTTTTGTGTTTGCTTGGCTATTGGGTGATTCTGATAGAAATATTAAGGGAGAATTTTAAGCTGGCAGAGCTCTAGAACAATTGCAGCAGAAGTATGTGGGAGGATTGTTTTGGTTTTGGGGTTGATGCACGGGTTTGAGGGGTTTTTTTTTTCTTTTTTTGACAAGGGATGTAACGTGTTGTATGTATTCTATATTTGTCAAAGCTTCTGCAATCTGGCTGCATGCCAGCATTCAAAGCTGTTAGTAAATTGTTTATGATTTTGTGCTTATCTTACTAACATCTGGATAATTTCTTTCCCTATGTCTCTCCTCCTCTCACATTTGCACTCAGAGTGCAACTGATTTGCATGAAATGAAGCAAAATGTCTTCAGCAACACTTCAGGCCTTGGTAAAAGATCAAGAGCTGTAAGAATAAACTTAATGTAGCTATTGTCCTTCATGAGAGTTCTGGAGTCAGCATGCTTGGGAACTAGCCTTCTGCTTTAGACTCTTGAACTGCTTAAAACTAACTAACGTGGTCCTTCACTAAATTAATAGAACAGGAGCAAAGCAGTTCTGTGTTGTCAAAAATGTTTGTGTTTGAAACTCAAATAAATGAAGAGATTACTGTGGGGATCCCAGAAGATGGATGACTTTATGTCTTGTCTCCTTTTTCTTTGTATGTGCAAGCAACCCACTTATTCCAGATTGCTGGTTCAAGAGAAGTAATACACTCAATTTAGAAGAGAAACCTTGGCAGAAATTGAATGAAAGGATTTGAACTATTTACCTTTTCCCATTATAATTATTGTTGTATTGATTACAAGTGCTTCTTATTAAAGAAATGAGGGAAAAATATTAGGGTTATGAGAGATCTTGTGGATGTAAAGTGTTATTTTCTGTATCTTGTCTTTTCAAGGCTGTGTTTACAGAGTCTGAGATTCACTACTTTCTAAAATATTTTTCCCCAGTTCCTTATACATGTGACAGAGCTCTCGAAAAGACACATATCCTCTGGGAGTGACACTGTCTCTTCTGGTGCTTAACTGGGGAAGGCTTTGATCTCCACCACAGGTCTGGGGCCTGGGAGGCTAAGCCCACCCTGGCAGGTCGTGGCCCTGGTCCTGCAGCTGCCTGACTGACTCAAGATGGGCCTTGTTAGACCCAGAGCTTTGTATGTTTTATTTGTTTAAAGAGGAGCTGTGGCCTCCCCTGGCATACAGGGGAAACCTCAGCAGCAAGGCAGACTGCTTGTAGCAGGCCAAGAAGGATTTTCTGGAGAAACAGGGGCTGGCTTGTTGATGTTGCATCTCTTGAGGTTTTGTAATTGTTGAGGAGTTTGCTTTATGCATAAGCTAAATTTAGACAGCATTTGATGAATTCAAGTCAGACTCTAAATTAATACTTATACACTAATATTCACATTGTTGTGTCCAGGGTAGGTGTACTTTGTAGTTCAAAACAAATACCCTCTCAGTAGAAGAAATAATTAGCTCTGTTAGCAGGGGCTGCTTCTCCTAAGGTGGAAGGGTAGGGTATTTTTGTTTTGGTTTTTGCACATTGCTGTAGGAAGGCAGTGCTCCAAACTATCTTCTGCTTATTGCTGCAGAAAACCTAAGAAAATAAAAAGTAATAGCATAAAATTCTCTGAATTGTGACATGTTGAAAATGTCATAATAGATGATCTAAAGGCTCATTAAGGCGTTAATTCTGACTAAAGGAAACCTTAGTTGTATTTAATTCAATATGACAACTTTAGAGTCATGCAGGGTTTAAAATACATGAGAAACCTTTACTTCAAAGATAATTTAAAACTATTTCTGTCCTTTTATGCTTTGCTCTTTTTTGGTTTAAAAGTTATAACAAACCTTTTTTTCTAATTATGCTATTGCAATAGTAGATTATATTACAGGTTATATGTTACTGATTAGGTCAAAATTACGTGTGAATGGTGTTAATTTTGTGTGATGTTTTGACTCATTACTCTCCTCCTTTGGTGAGTACATCAACAAGGTGTAGTTCCTTTTTTGTAAGCGCATCTGTTTTATTACGGATCACTTGGCCAAGATTATACAGAAAGCCTTACATGATTCCCTTAATTTCAGGCATAATTTCTGACTATTGCGCTAGAAGGACTCCACTGTCATTGTTACTAACCCATAAAGGTTAGGTTGGGACTGTGCAGTCCCAGTGGCAGAAGAATTAGCTTGCTACGATGACAAAGCAAAGGAGAAATGGGGGAAGAGACCTGCATTTCTAACTGTGCAGTGAGAAAATTGATTTTGTCTTCTCAGCTGGCACTGGATTTCTGTGATGCAGTTCTCCGTGAAACAGGAGAACAACAAAGAAATACCCCAAGGGTTAAAGCTTTCCTGCTAATACGTAGAGTTTATGAAGATTAGCTAAATTATGTTTACTGTGTACATCTTGGAGAACTTTAGCTGCAGTAAATGAACCCTTCAGTAAAAATGCTTCAGTAGGTCTGTCATGGATGTCTCTGCTCACTCTAAGCATCAAAGAAAATTGAATGAAGGGGTTAAACTATTTACCATTCCTTTTCCACAATACAGATCCTAGATAAACTTCCTGTTAATTTGAAATGTACTTTTTGGTCAGCATGTTCAGAGTGAATTGGTCTTTCTGTCTTTTTCCTTCTATTGTCAGGTTGACAGTAGGCTTGATAGCAGTTGGGATTCAAGAGAAAAAACTGTGGCCTTCAGCTTTGATTACTGCTACTGGTCAGTTGATCCTGAAGATCCAAAGTATGCATCTCAGGAAATGGTGAGTGATGCTGTTCCTCACACCTGGGTTCCCATCCCACTTTGTCCTTTATAAGCACACCTACAAGAAGAGATTGAGATGTAGGATACATGAAATTTCATGTTCTATTCCTTAAGTAGATGCAGTAGGAGTGCCATACCCTTGATTTGTCAACTAATGCACGCTTTCATTAAATATGTTAAATTTGGTAGTGATTATGATAAATGGTGATGATCTGAGGACTTTAGCTTAGAAATGAGAACTTTTTTTCAAGGACGGGAATCAGGACCTGGGGGAGAAAGTTCTGAAGGAAAGCAAGAGTGTTGAGGTGATTTGTTTTGAGAGGATCAACAGTGAAGTAATCACACCTTTAATGGTTGTGAATTTTACTTATAGTATATTGCTATATACTAGTATAGAGCTCTTTTCCTTGACAAAGCATTGGAAGTCTTATAATTAGTGGAGACTTATCCTAGCTAGAAGATCTAATGTTTGATTGATTAAAAAGAAGATTGAAGGATTTGGTATTAAAATAGGATGAGATCACAACTCTTTGTTAATAAATAAGGAATTATTAAATCTATAAATAAATACATTACACAGCAAAGCTATCCAAATCTTTCATTATGCATGCATATGATCACATGTTTCAGCATTAAAATCAGGTTTTAGTGCTGTTTTGTCTTCAGACTTGTATAATTTCATTTTCATCTGTTGTCAGTACAACTGTTCCTGAAATTTTGATCTGTATAATTGTGTTGCTTTTCATAGAAATTATCACTTAAGACAGAGTTAGTTCTGTAAAATCTGTGTTTCTGGTACTGATGAGCTCAGGACTGGTTTACTTTTGGGAGTCAATATTTAAAAAAAGGTCAAATTTGGCAATTAGCAGAACTATAGATTAAATTCTTGACTGTACTTCATTTCCTTTTTGGTATAGTAGTATGGATGATGTTTTGGGAACTTGGGATGTATATTTAGTGCTCGGAAAAGAAAATTGTCTTTCTAAAGTACTCAGCACTAGATAAACTTCCATTTTAGGGATTACAAATAATAAATCTTTACATTTCGAACTGTTGATGCTCCCCCTCAGGTCCCTTATATTGTCTTACTTGTTTATTTTGATTTTGTGTTCTTTGTTTCTCTCATAATACACTTCGAAGCTTCTTAAAACTGTTGAAAATACAGTTGGCTTTCTAGTTGAAATGATTTAGTATGAAATGCAGATAAATACAGTCTGCCAAGTCAGTTTTATCTCTACTCAATATGAAAATTTATCAGAACTGCCAAATGGAAAGTATAAATATTGGCTACAAACCATAAATTTTTGTTCTTGTTGTTATTAAATACAAGTGTGACTGAAAAAGAACATAAAGTGCAATATAAACACTACAGCTTTGTTGCTGGGATTGAGTAGGTATTTCAGATGCTGTGGAGTGCCTCATTTTATCATGCAATTCATTTTTATCTAATAAAGACACTGAGGGGGAAATAGGAACTCCTGGGCCATAGAAAATTAAGAAGTGGGCAGTAGTTTCCTTACTTATGCCTGATGCTGACTGAAAGGACGTCCAGGGCTTCTCTTAACTCGTGAAAAATGTCTGTCTAAGCTTCAACAGTTACAGGAGAAGTTAAAAGATGGACTGGTGCTTTGAAAGGCCTGGAGTCATGAGCTAATTTCTTGGGCTTTTTGCAGTCTTTTACAGTCTTTGTGATTGTAGAGCCAGTAAAATATACTTTATATGTTCTTGAGAAGAGGCTACTGGGATACTGCGATATTACCATGCTTTTGTGCATTTCTCTGCCCTCTTACACTGTATGAACAAAGTTTATTGTACTAATTCCATGTTTTGAATCATTGGTTCAGTGATGAGCTTGAAGTTTCTAAGCTTCCCTAAAAACTTCAACAACGATGTTATCAATAGCCAAAGGAGGTTCAGTACCACTGTCGTCCAGTAAAAGCTTTCTTTCATGAGCTGACCTTGGACCACTTTTCCTTTGAAGATGTCCTGCCAACTGCTTTCATATGTGATCGGTGTATTGGTTGAGGATGAAAAGTAGATAAAAGTATCTGTCTTCAGGTTCATTTTTGTAGAAATGCTGTCTTTTAGTAAACTGTCTCTTTTTGTCCTCTAGATGGATGTGTAAAAAACAAAGTCCTAACAGTTTCTTCAGTTTTTAAGGATCCTGTGACAATGTAACAATAGTGGTAGGGCTGGAAATGGTAGTGTTTTAAGTAAAATTAGGATTTTAAGGATACAAATCTACTTCTCTGAATACTTCTTATAGTTCCTTCCAGATGTTAACATTGTATGCTTCAGGTTCCTGTCTCCTGTATTTCAGAGATGACTACACACAGTATGTTTTATTCCCTATATATTTTGATCGTATACGTCAAAGGTACTTGTAATGGACTTGGGTCACACATGTGTAAGTACTTTCAAATGTTTGGATTTATTGTTCTGTTTATGAAGATTGTGCTTTCTCTGCCACCTGTACTTTCCATGTATTTTCCAAAATGAGAATACATGTAGCCCCCCTTTTGTGTTCTTCCTAATAAATTCACGTTAGTATTTCTAATTTAAAAAAAAAAAAGTGCGGAAGGTGTTTTTTCACTTTAATTTGGGCAGAGCAAATCTTGCAATACATTAAACTGAAAAGGAACCGAACCAATTTAGTAAAATCTGCAATGTCCGTGTGACAGATTATATGCCTTTACTTTTATTTTTTTAATAGCACTGAAATCAGAAGCTGGGGCAAACAATCAAAAATGTGAATTATTTTTAAGTGTTATTGTCTACATATTTTGGGGGGCTGAATTTAAAAAGTAATTCTTGTATCATGATGTACACAAGCTTTCTTGATTGGCATTACAGAAATAATGTAAGCAGCCTCATGTCTCCAAATAGAGGAAAGTTTGCTAAATTAAACTTTGACTACTGACAGAAAAATACATCACTGTTGATATGTGGGAAGCAGGCTTCTTAGCAGATATAACCTGCTGGATAGTGGTTGGTTTTGGAAGATGGCTTCAGATACAAGTGGATAGTCTCCTGTTATTTATGATTATTCTCTCATTTGAAACATTTGAGGAATTAGATATGAGCCAGAGTTTGACTTTCTTTATTTCTTGCCTAACTGTGGTGAAATATGAAGATACACAGTGTTTCCAATGATCATCCAGTGATTTATAACCTTCATTTAGAAGTCAAGTATAAGCGAACTGACTTCCTACTTTTCCTTTAGAAGTTGCATAAATTCTTTTCAAAATGTAAGATTTTTGAAATAGGTCAGCTATGCAAGCGTTGTGTTCATTTTCCAAATAAACCAAATTTTGCAATGTGACCTCTGGTTTTTAGGTGGTCAGTTTGAGATCCTTGGGCTTGCTGCTTTTCTTTTCTCACTGGGCAGTTGAATACTTTGTGTTGATAATGAGCTGAGGTTTTCATCTGCTTTTGCAGGTTCTCAATTCTTTCCAAAGGAGAGTCTACCTTCTCCTTTTAAAGAAAATTAGGCAATTTTTTTTTCCTAAGTGGATTTGCTGATGCATAAACAGAGTAGAGAAACCAAGAAATACCATAAGAGTAATTGGCTAAATCAACCAGACCTACCAGCTACTCCAGGAAGAAAGAAAGGAAACACATCTGCTAAATCCTTCAAAGTAGGGAGGGATGAGTCAGGTACCAGAGTTACACGGGAGCGAGAAAGAAGCTGAGTATCAAAAAATTGTGTAGGACCAGAGAAAGAACAGGTAACAAATGAATTAAGGGCAGGAACAGAACATTGGATGGGCAGAGTATGAAATTACAAATAAAAGGAAATTCTAAAATATTATAGGCATTTAAGAGAAAAAGGTCATACGTGGTTTTCTCCTCTTCACTCTGCAATTTGTTAGATGCATTTTCGATGGTTATAAAAGAGCAAATGGTTTTCCAAACCATCACTGTCAAGGTACAGTTATGCTCCTAAAAAGTCCAAAAACACTAAACCCCATCCTGCAAAAAGCCAAATTCAAAAGAGCAAACCAAAACCAACCAACCAACCAAAAGAAACAAAAGACAAAAAAAAAAACCAAAAAAACCCCCCAAAAACCCCCAAACCCACACACCAAAAACTCCAAACAAACAAAAAAACCCCACCCCTCAAAAAACTACCCCAAAACCACAAGAAAGTGTAATACTGCAGGCAGTGTTCCTTTTCCTGCCATTTTTGAGACAAACTGTTGATTTTTCTCTGTGCCAGGTTGCTGCAGAATTAGTTCAGTCTCACGGACAGAAAATGCTGATTGTCTGCACCTGGGCTTTACTGCTTGCAAACAATGAAATAGTTTCCCCATGTCTCCCTGAATTCTAAAAAACTACGGGTTTTTTGGGGGAGGTGAATTTGATATGATACAGAACCTTCTTTAGTAAAGGGGAGCATTTTGTGTAAAAGCAATTATTGGTTCCTTCTCCCCCGCCCCCTTCCTCCACAGATGTCTTCAGGAAGCTGTGTGTAGTTCAGGATTGTTTTTCAAAGACAGTGTTGGAAATCTGACATGTTTTGGCTGTTATATAACTATGGGGCTATCCTTTACTAGAGGTTCATGACATATTTCCAATTTGGAGTAAAAATGCTGTGTGATAATGACATTAAAATCATATTTAGGGTTGTGATTTTTATTCTTACAGGAAAAGTCACTGTTGCTGATTTATTCTGCTGGTTGAATGTTGAAGTTAATATGTAGATGCTGTGAGGCATTTGTAGGTGTTTGAGGAAAAAAACATGTAAATATAAACTTAAGTTTTTTGTCTGGTGTAGAACAGTCTGTTTCAATCTTTGGAGTTTCCTTTTTAAAACCTAAAATAGCTCCTAATGGATCTTTCCCCAGCTCTGGTTTAGCTCCACCAAGCAAAAGAGAATGTTTAAAACAGTTGCAAAACTTATGTAAATGCTCATTTAAATCCTCCTGACAAAAAAAAAATATGTTTCAGATTAATCTAATGCAACCACAGTTAAAAGAGTTATTAAGGGTATTTGCACAAGAGTATTCTTAGGGCTACGGGAACAAATGCAAGCATTAAGTATTCTTGTAGCTGGTTGCTATAGCTTCAGACCTCAGCTTCCCTCCAGCCATCCTTCCCATCCGGTTATTGTGCACGCACAGTAACTGCGGTGGGCAGGCTGACCCACAGGATGTACAAGCAGGTATTAACACACAGCAGTTGCCATAGATAGCTGATGTGTAGCAATCTGTTCCTTTTGATAAGAGTGATACGTTCCATGACTAATAGGCTTTGAATGGTAGAAACAGTGAAATCCAGAAGTGTTTAAGTTCCCAACCTACATTGATTTCAATGGGAACCAAATCTCCAACTGTTTTTTCTTGGAACGCTTTTTGTGCATCTCAAGCTTAGCTTTTTGTGCCCCAGTGCATCAGTTAAATGGAGATGATAATGTTTATAAGGGAAAATACAATTTAGACTTTAAAATTTTTACCTCAGGCTTTCTAAAGAATTAAATAAGTAGTATTCATTTTGATCTAGTAATGTCACACTTCTGAGCTTGACTTGATAACTGCTTTATTTTCCTTTGATATTATATATTAAGTTTATGCAGGTGTGAATATTCCTTCAACATGTCTCTGAATATGACCATTTTTAGTAATACTGTGACCCTCCTTGGCCCTTCTAAAATGCATTCATAAAGGCCCTTGACCATAAAGGCCGTGACCAAACAAAAAGATAACTGTCTTTGGAAATCTAAGAAATATGAGAGTGCACAGCTGAGTGATGATACATTCTTGAACCTTTTTCTCTGAACGATTACATTGTCTTTTTGATGAGAAGTATCTGCCTATCAAAGAAAAAAAAAAAAAGGAAGTATTGGTTTCGGTATTTCATGTGGATTTCCCTGTGTGTGGAAGTTGCACTATGATGTGTCACATGAGAAAAGTATTATCTTGATAAATCAAGATGGTTTTACAGTGAGAAAGCAGTAAGGGTATGAAAGCAAGTCTTATTGCAAATGCCAGTAACTGCTCCTAGTTTCTTGACCTTCTCGCCATCCACCCCCACTTCCATTCTTCAGCACTAGCTTACTAATGTAAGTAGAAGAATAATGGTGACCCTTTTTTTTCTTTTTTTTTTTTCTGGTGCACTTCCATTGTGCATTTGAACCACTAAGGGTTTTAAAAGCCTGTTCAAAGGCAAGACAGTGTGCTCAATTAAGGGTTGTTTATATCTTTATATAACAGGTGACACAGGCTCTCTTTGCCTGTCTGTCCACTCCATATGTGTGTCTAGAAGGAACTCCTTTCTCTTCAAACACATTATCTAATTGTTTCTGTCTTTGTTTATAAATATACTCATTGGGAAAATTATTCTGTGCTCTGAAGATAGAAGTGGGACTTAATGATAGTTCATGCAAGTGAACGCACATGAGCCCTCTAACCAGGTTTTTTTTTTCATTTCTTATTTGTTTAAGAAGTATCCTAAGTGCTTTCCATCACATCTGACTTCCTAGCGTAGTTGGGTTTTATACTGCTTCCAGCTAAGAAAAGTAGTGGGGAAAAAGGGCAGACAGGCAGATGATTTTCTTACCTGATTATCAGAGTGTAACTGAAAAGTGAATAGAGAAAGATGTTAGTTTTAATATGCAAGATTTCCAATATAGCAATAGGTTTTTTGTTTTGTTTTTCAATGGTTTTGTTTATTTGTTTTACATGTTAACTGAAAAAGTTTAGAGAAGTTACACAACAGTATTGTTCAGAAGGAAAATATTGCAACACATTTTCCAACACTTCATCCAACTAAGTCATTGTACTCATTCCTCTTTTTTTAAAAAACGTGCAAACATAGTCATGCTTCTGAAGAACTTTACCTGAGAGACCTTTCCTCTCTGAGTTTGTGACACTGTAATGCTTCTGTGCATTCCCTGTGAGATTCAACTTCTTAATTGTCTTGTGAATTATCAAGACAAAAATCAAAACCTGTTATCTGGCATATGCATGTAATTGTAAAAAAGTATAGAAAAATTAAGCTCTAATTTAAGTATCTCAAAAAATTCTTCAATTTGTTTTTTTTCTCTCTCCACCTCCTCCCTTGTCTTGGTGTAAAAGATGGGAGAAAGAGAAGGCGGTGGTGGCTGTGGGCGTAAATGGTATTTTCGCACGAAATATTTGAAAAGCAGAAAGCATTCCATCCACAAGAGCTTGTTTTTTTTTTTTTCTCCCAAACAGAGTGAGACAGAAGTGAAAAGGAGAGTGTGCTATAAGGAAAAGGCTTTTTGTGCAATAACTGGATCAGTATATAATGGATTATGTTGGAGGCAGGGAAACCACCAAATCTTCTGCCAGCAATGCAGCTGCTGTGTTCAGTTCGTGATCGAATAAGGTCATTGATCAAATAATCTCTGGCAATTATTGTGAAAAATTGCAAACTTCAAAGCAGGCTTTATTGGAAGACAAAAAAGAATGAAGTTGATTTTCAATCTACCATGCATAATATTAAAAACATTTTATTTTGGGAGACAAAAATAGTTTTCAGTAACTGAGGCATTGAGTTAATTAATAGAAATAATTGGATAGTTGGAGACATTCATAGGCAACTGTAATCTAATGCAGATACTTTTCAAATATGAAGCCTAAACAGGAGAACACAAGAAAGCATTAAGCTGATTATTGATAACAAACTGATGGAAAGCAATAAACAGTTTCACAAACAGTGAAGTGAAATGTTTTCTGACTGTTCTATCTGCTAGTGCTCGTGCACACTGATTCTGTTTCCCTGCTAGGCACTGACTGTTGATTACTAGATACACAGAGAACATTATTTGTAATAGGCAGTCAGTATAATTCCCTAAGTAATATTGAAAGGATCTGTAAGTGCATACAGTGACTTAAAAGAAAAAAACGCTAACAAGTTCTTTGGGTTGTCAAGTATTGTGCATTTTGCAGTGAACCATCTACAAACTTTCTACTTCTACAAACCTTGTGATTTGTGCATATTTTATAATTAAAAACAAAAACTTGATATGGTGACCTGCAAACCTTCTGAAGTAACCTGACAGAATATGCTTATTTGAATGGATGATTTGTTTTTCTTTTCAAATTAACAGAGATCAAGGTGTGAGATAGAGATGTATTTAAGAAAAAAAGCTTTTATATAGATAAGCTGTATGCAGATGTTGATCTTTCTTACTTGCAGATGGATGTTCACAGTTTAAATTTCTCTGTGTAATCACACCAGTTTTTCCTTCATATTAATAAAGTAGTGATATTTTTCCCTTCTTTGAATCTAATACAAGGACTATTCCATATTCTTTCTGTTTTGCAAATGGGTTCCCTTGTTCATCTGCAAGTATTTCCATGGCATGGCTGGTCACAGGGTGAATGGTAATATCCATGGTACTTCCAAAGTAGCAGATTGATCAAGATTATTTTTTAACCTGGAGTGGGTTTTCTCCAGTCTGTAGGGATAACTTCATTTAGGGTAGCCTTTTGGGAGCTGAATTTACTGAAAAATTAGTCTGAACTTCAACTGCGTCTCTAAGATCGTGTAGGTCTGTGAGTTCTATGGCCATTGAATGGAAGGATGCTGATAGACTTTTTGTAGGAGACTGGCCCAGGTTTGGAGATTTTATTTTCTGATGTTGGGGTTTTATTTGATTTTAGCAGGCAGCTTGCCTATGAAAGATTTTGTTGGGCAGGACGGTGCTAGCATTGAATAGTGAGATGTTTTTTGCAACAGCTGTGATCAAGTTCAACACAGCCATTTTGTTTGTTTCTGAAAATGTGCCATGTTTCCGGCATGTTGGAGGCAAGAGATTGAACTTGCCTTCATAAGGAGCTAAAGTCTGAAAAACCTAAATAATGTGTCCTGTATCACTCTTTATTAAAATGTTTCTTATGAACAGCAATTGTTCCTTTACATTATAGCAAAAAATGGCCCTTCCCTTTTTTGGAAATTTGTGCCTTTTTTATTAATTAATCTTCAACAGTAGCTAAATTTTATATTTTTCTGTTAACTAAGACAGTATGCCTCAGAGAGATGTGTGTGTCCTTGAACACAAACAGAACGAATCATCATTTTGGCTGTATCTGAGCACCTGCATGTTGACTCCCAATTCAGTTTTGGTTTAAAACAACAAAAAAGCCTACCCTTGAGAGCTCTTATGTGAAAAGCAAAATTAACATCTCCGTTCAGTTGTGGCTTTTCTGGCAAAGTGGTTTCTGATGGAAGTGCCTTTAAATTTGTAAGAAAGAGTGAAGGTGAATAAAACTAATTCAGTCTAGAAATGTTTGCATTGTGTGTCAGTGTAGGGTTCCTTACCCTCAGATGTACACACTAATATGGACAGGTTCTCACTCTTTACAACTTCAGTGTTAAAATGTCAGGACATTCTCATCTGAAGCAGGAGTGGTGGTGTTCAGTGTCTTAGACTGACAAATGTATTTTGATGTATGTCTTACCATACTATACCAATATGAAATAGTTGATTAAGAAATTTTGGAGTGGATCGTTTGAATCAATCCTTGCTGGATAAGTAATATTCCTAAGATGCTGAATGGCAATGAATGTTTTCCTGGATTTTTTTTATGTGCCTGTAAGGACTGACTGCTTTCAAATTACATCTATTAACTTTAAGATGGGTCTCAGTTTCTGCTCTACTGTTATTACATGTGTTTTCCATTCTGAATTTTCAGCTATCCCTTTCCTGCATGCACATATGTCTTTAAGAATGTGTACATGGATTGTATCATAGATACGATGTGCTTTTATGGTATTGTTGGCAGGTTTTCTTACACAGGAAAGAGTTGAGTCTCTAAAGAGTATGTGCCTCATCCTATGTGACAGACCTATATATAAAACATCAGGTCTGAAAAATTAATCTAAGGAACTGTGAGGAACCAGACCCAAATTAATTAATTTGGCCTCCCTATTTTTAAAATATGTATGGATTTTTATTTTATTATGGTTTCATAGACAAAGGTGGGTAAGGAAAGTCTTCTCTAGTTAGCATTGGATAAGTGGAGACAGAAAATTGTGGGGGATTATTTAGTCAATGTAAAGAAGACATACTTTCAGGGAAGTTTGTATCTGTACTTCACGTGTGGTTTTGAAGAAGAACTGTCTACCTCTCTAGGATTGTGATCCATTTGGAATATGACTAAAAAGAAGAACCCAAATTACTGGTGCAAGACTGCTTTATGCATTTTGTTTTTGTGGCTTAAATTTTCTGAGTTCATAAATGTTTTGTGAGTTATGTCCAGATCTTGGTTTTAGTAAAACATCTTTCACTGTGTGTTGAAACTGGGCTTCGGTAATGCAACATCCATGAAAGACCCAAGTGCTTTGAAGAGAAACAGAACAGAGAGACATGTCTTATCTCGTGTTATGTTTTGCTGAGTGTGTTTTGCTGTGATAGCAGAAAAGTGGGTTTGAGTAACTGCTCATAGACTTAGGAATAAACCAACTTTTTTTGGCTAGAACAACAACATTGACAGACAGCTTCATGGGTAATACAGATTGTAATCCTCACTGTGGAAAAATGAGATTTCCTGATGGATTTTAAAAGTCAAATCTCTGAGGAATGATTCACAGGCTTTTGAAGCAAACCGTATTGGGACAGTCTATGAACAGGACAGTAAAGAGGACAATAATCACTTGCCCACATGACCAGTGAATGTAACCTGAGTCCTTGAAAGAACGATCAAAAAGCTTCCTTGCATGGGGTTCCTGAAAGCACGTATCCATTTTGGGACAGGAGAGGTGCATCTACGAATTCCATGTGCAGAATAGAAAAGTGCTCCTTTAGCTGTTGGCATGGTGACACACATGCTTGGGCTTGCCTCACTTGGGCTTTGGAATTCTGCCTCCATGTCACACATGATCTCCAGGACCCTCTTGTACAGAGGCAATATTATTGGGGATGGTGGGTAACTAAGGCTACGCTGCATTGAGCACGTCACGCACGAGGTCATCATGCTGCTTCAATAAGTTACAGTGCTCTAAGGCCCTTTTCTTTTTGAGTTTTTCGAGTCTATCTTATTTTGATGCTCTTAGCTGCATTCTGCTTCTTAATGACTGAAAGTAAAGGCCAGAGTAGTTCATGAGTAACTAGTGTATTTTTTTATTGCTGTACATTGTAATCTGTTTCCAAACAGAACATAAATTCGGCTTTGAAATGTATGACTGTCTGGATTCACCGACCTTTTCATTACCTAAGCAAGATGTGAAACTTAATTGCTTTTGTCTTTTTGTGATTTTTCTTTTGATTTTTATTAGAAGGAAGAGCATTTCTCATAGCTGTCTTGAAATAGGAAAAAAAGATGGAATCATGTTAAAAATCTGGAATTTATCATTGAAGCAGCAAGTTTTTCTTATATTCCACCACTTTTGAGTTCCAATCAAGTGAAAGGGTTTGTTGGAGCTAGTTAACATTTTAAAGCCACATGTAATGATTGGGAAATGTTCTAGTCCACCATTTGATGCTGCCATTTGTTCCTTACTAATTTTTTGACAGCATTGTTAAATCTTAGTTATTTTTAATGTGTCTTATAGCTCTAAACCAAGAAATTGAAACTGAATTTTCAGTTCACATTCAGAAAATTAGCAGCCTTCTTAATTTTTATGTCTGGAGAATGAGATAATTTAAAGCTTTGGCTCAAGTAGCTTTTGATATTTTTAACTTGAACTCAATCTCAGCAGAAACTCAAAAGAACTGTCAATGCCCTAAAGATACATTTAGTCTGAAAACACAAATATTTCAGAGGATTGTCGAAACTTGCTTCCAGCTCTTCGTGTCCTCCTTTACATCACTGCTGTGTGTCTGACTCTGCTTGGTACAGCACAATGCTTTTATTGTCTCCCATCCTACTGCATGTCATTTGCATAAATTTATTGCTTATTACAGTATATGGAATGTAATCTTTTTATATTCCATTTGCTATGAATCTAAGTGAATTTCATTGAATGTTGAGTTCATTGCCATGTTGAGTTCAAAGAGGGGAAAAAAATGGATTAGAAAGTCATCATTTGCATCTCATTCTATTAACCTGGAGTTGCTGGTTTTTTCCTCATAGCAAACTGAAGCTGTATCCGTACAAGCCCCGCTTAATGCCAGGGAATATTCCCTAAGCACTGCAGGTTGGTCATCCATATTGCTGGATTCTTTGAGTATTCTTGGTGCTGTTTGGCGTGGGACAGCTGGTATTTCTCATAATGGTTTGAAGGGACAGTGCAGGAACTGGCAGTGGCCATGACCATTCCTGGCTGGCAGTTTTCATGTGGCCACCCTGCTTTGGAGGCTGAGGGTGCTCAATAGTCTGAACATAGGCTGGTCTGTGCCATATGAGCTGGGCACTTTTAAATTGCTGGTGATGGGAGCTGACTGAAGAGCTGAGTTACTAGTAGAGGGATTACAGGTAGAGATTTAATTATGGGGGCTGAAGTTTGTTGTGCAGTTTAGCACCTTTGTTTTACTAGCTATGCTTCATACTAAGTATCAAGAAACCCAGAACTATTTTTTTTTAATGTGCTGTCCATGAGACATCCAGCAGCATGAACACTGTAATGTTCTTCTGTGGGAAAGAATCTGCAGACTGTCTTGCAGCCAGACTCTGCTTAACAGAAGGTTAATTTTTAAAGATGAGGAAAAGAAACCTGGGGGAAAAATTATTTGATAATGGGACTCTAAAGGACACAGTGATACACATAGAATAAAATTTAAAGAAGATGCTTTTAAAAATCCCTTTCAAGTCAGGCTCTAACTTTTATTAGTCACTCAATCAGTTTTAAAAAAGAAGTGCTAGAAGTTAAATGCTTTAAATTGTACAAAGGACTGTGCTACGTAAACTGCACTTTGTGCAGCTTTGATCAAAGCTGGCAGACATATTTTTAAACGAAAGAATTTGCAGATGTTGTGGCTGTTTTTTAATTTGAGGAGAGCAGACTACAGATCTTGAATGTAAGAAACACCCAATGTTTCTGCTGTAAGTCCTTATACTGAAGAGAGAAGTCTGAGCTGAATTTCCTGGGAGATAGATGGTCATCTTAAACAGCTCAGCTGTCTGAAAATCACCCAGCAGCTTCACCATGTGGTCATTATATTCAATACTCTTTTGAAACAGAAACAATATTCTTTAGTAAGTGAATTTCTAGTTAGGTCAATGATGAAACCATTCTCAATCTAAAAGGGAAAATAATGGAACTACAAATATAAATGATTAGGTTGTCATATTTCAGTACATCTGGAGGTTTTGTGTGAACCAGTCTTTTTCTCAATCAGTTTATCGTAATAAGACACTTGTATTACAGAGGTAAGGGATATGTATTTAAAAGTCATTGATTTAACATATGCTCAATACAATAAATTTCTTTTGGGACAGACCTGACCATTGAGTTGCAAACTATAAGTGACAAAATTTATACCTCATCCTAAAGAGTATTGTACCAATACTTTGTAGAAGGGTAGTTAGTTACTTATATCTGTCATAAATGCGTTAATGTCTTATATTTCAATCCTTTTTAAATCACTTTTCTTGAACCTTCAGTTCTCTGCCCGTTGCTTGCGCATTTCTTGCCGATTTTACTATGTCAGATGCACAAAATCTTAATTTGTAAAGGGATAAAATTTAATGCATCTTCAGCTTGGAAAAACTTTAAACACTAATGAAACTTCTTTCTTTTGTCTCATTTTGAAAGGGAAAAAACCCACAACCTCTGCATGTATTTCATTAGTCCAGGGAAAAACATGTTGCTTTTCTTGAACAACCAAATGTGTTTTTCTAAATATTTTAAGGGCTTTTTTTTTAATTTGTCACAGAAAGCATCATGAGAGAGGGAAGCTCCAGTATGTTCTTCACAGGCAATTTTTCTTTTTTTTTGAAAGCTTGCCAAAGGGTCTTTGTTCCTCTTGGTAGTACCAACGATTCGGTTTATTACTGGGCTTGTAATGACTCGGAAATATGTGACCTTAATTGGAACACGTAGATTCCCTGGTTCTGATGCCTGGGTTTTTTTTGTAATTTTTAGCAGATCTGCACATTTTAATTTTTGAAAATATATGGTATTATCTTTTGCTTTATGGAAGTATTGGGCTGGTTGAGTTCTTACATGTTTTACAACTACTTTTTAGACACAGGTGGTGTAAACTATCTTGCTTTTTGCTTTCTGTGTAGTTAAGCAAAGTATACTATGAACCACTGAACTATCTTCATAGTGTGCCTTGCCCAGTTTTGAGGTTGGTGTGGTATGAAGTGAGTGGACAGTAAAAAGAAGTAGTTCTGTCCAGCCTAAGTAATTTTTGTCGTTAGGAGAGCCAAAATAGAAAAAACTGATGGTATCTGCTGCTTTTTGTAATGTAACATTTCTAATTAGGTGAGCTGTGACTGTTCATTGCACCTTTGGCTGTTAATATGCAGCCCCCAGTCCTTGTAAGATGGAAATGAACTGAGGCTGCTGACCTGGCAAAAGAGCAGAATTAACTGAATCACTAGTCCTGGCAAACTTTGTTGTTAATATATTTTTGAGAATAAAATGCCAAGAGCTCTCACTGTGAACTCATAAGTGACCTTAAATTACCTCCTGTTGTTTGGATTCTTCCAGAAACTGCTAAAACCATACAAATTTAGAAACTACTTTTTTCCTGATGGTCTTGTATTTCCTGATGATCTTCATACCTTTTTGTAATTTTAATTTTTTTTTAAAATTTTTTGGAGGTACAGTAGGCAGTGTTATTTTTTTTCACAATTAAAAAATGCCATGTAACTTTAATATTGTGAGAATTTTTGAGGAGTTGAACCACAGTCAAGAAACTTTCTTGGAGATTTGACTGCTGATTCTTTGTTTCTCAACAAACATTGAAATCATGTCTGAATTTGTGTAAGTGTGTAGATTTTTTTCCTTCACATCCTTTTTGTGGAAGTCAGCTGCACTTCAGTCCAGATCAATCAGATAGGTGTTTCAAGAGACAGTTGTAAAAATAGTCCCACTGCTGTAAAGGGCTTTACTCAGTGGAAACATCACTGTTCCCTGCTTATTGGAGAGTGAGTAGACTAAATGACCTTTAAAGGTCCCTTTCACCCCAAGTTACTCTGTGGAATCATAGAATCATTAAGGTTGGATAAGATCTCCAGGATCATCACATTAACCTAGCACCACCATGTGCCCAGCTGCCACACCCACACATCGTTTGGACACTTCCAGGAATGATAACTCCATCACTTCCCTGGGCAACCTATTCCAATGCCTCACCACCCTTTAAGTGAACAAATTTTTCCTAATATCCAATCTAAACCTCCCCTGGCACATCTTGAGGCCATTTCCTCTGGTCTTGTAACTTGTTACCTGGGAGAAGAGACTGACACCCTCTTCACTACAGCCTCCATTCAGGTTGTTGTAAAGAGCAATAAGGTCCTCCCAGAGCCTCCTTTTCTTGAGGGTAAACAACCTCAGTTCCCTAAACCTCTTCTTGTAAAACACATACTCCAGACTCTTCACCACCTTCATTGCTCTTCTCTGGATGCGTTTCAGCACCTCAGTTTCAGCACCTCAATGTCTTCTTGTAGTGAGGGACCCAAAACTGTACACAGTATTTGAGGTATGATCTCACCAGTACAGAGGGACAATCACTGCCTTAGTCCTGCTGCCCACATTATTTCTGGTACAGGCCAGGATGCCACTGGCCTTCTTGGCCACTGGGGCACACTGCTGGCTTGTGTCAGCAAGCGCCCCCAGGCACTTTCACTCCAGGCAGCTTTCCAGCCACTTGTCCCCCAGCCTATAGCCATGCGTGGGGGTGTTGTGGCCCAAGTGCAAGACCAGAGGCTTCACCTTGTTGAACCTCATACAACTGGCTTTGGTCCATCAATCCAGTCTGTCAAGATCCCTCTGCAGAGCCTTCCTGCCCTCTAGCAGATCAACTCTCCCACCCAGCTTAATGTCACCTGCAAATTGACTGAGGGTGCACCCAATCCCCTTGTCCTGGTCACTGAAGATATTAAGCAGGACAGGAAAACCCCACCAGTGACCAGGCACTACCCGCATGTAACTGCACTCACCACTCTCTGGGCCCAGCCGTTCAGCCAGTTTTCTACCCAATGGACAGTGCACTAAGTCAAGAGCACCATGATTCTATGTCTGCCTCTGTGCCTGTGGGAATAGTGATATCTGATCCCTCCCTTGTGAACTGTGCTTAATGAAGATAGCTGCTCGTACTTAATAAGTGTGGGATGAAACCTACACGTGTGCAGGTAGGGTTGATGGAGTATCTGTTTCTCTGTTTCCCCAACCTATTATTTTGGCAAGAAGCCCTGCAAATATTCTAAAAGCTGGACAGACTTTCCTATTAGAAGGCACGTACTCTTATGTCTTTATTCTAAGCAAGCAAAAAAAAAAAAACCCTGATGATTAAAACAGATACAGTCCAAAGTCTGTTGCCTGAAACTAGCAGGAATACATTAATCTACTTTTTTTTTTTATTTCCTGTGAAATGCAAAAGTAGAGGCAACTGCTGTGTATCACAAGTAAAGTGTCCTTTAAACTTTCTCATCTCTTCAATTATGGAGGCATAATTTCTTTTAAATAAGAAACTTTTGTAATAAAGTTGCGATCTCCTGGTTTGTGTAGTAACATCATAAATATAATTGTTTGGTTTTATGGAATAGATTACCAGAATTGTTTTATTAACAAAAAATACTGATACAGCTTGTTTAATATTCCAACTTATAAACAAAATAGATATCTATATTGTAGTATAGAATCAGGTTACATTTGGTTTCTTTCTTTAATACATCTGTAACAACTTGAGTAAAAGGATTTTTTTTTTTTTTTTTTTTATTGGATTAATTTGGTGAGACTAACAGTGCACCAGAATAAGATAACATGGTAAGCTACTCCTTTCTTGGCTTAACTGCTGCTGATAGCTTCAAGCAAAAGATAGATTCTTCAATCCCAACCTTGGCAGATAAGACTGTATTTACTCATAAAGGGAAAGAAATTATTGCAAGAAATCTGAAGCCTTTTTGCTTATACTGTTAGCAATAAATTTGAGTATAAAGTGGAAAATTTTATAGTAGTTGCTTTTTATTTGGTCTTTAGTTCTGAGCTTGGACAGCAAAAAATCAGTTTTAAAATGAAACTGCATTGCTTTATTTTTATGCCTTTTAAAGTCTTTTAAAATCGGAAGTGACAATTTTTTTATGAGTCAGTTTTCACTGGAACTCTTAAAATCAGGTTTTCAGTTTTTCAAGAAGATGTGACCTTTTTATTATTGATATTTTATTACTTATATTTTTATTTATCCCTAGGGGTATTTAAAAGATGCACAAACATGATGCTTAGGGACATGGTTTAGCATGGACCTGACAGTGTTACATTTCTCAATGGTCTTAAAGGTCTTTTCCAACCTAAATTACTCTGAAACTCAAGACATTTTGTTGAAACTGTTACTGTATACAAATAGTTGCAGTTGTAAAATACTGATATTTGAGACCAAGCATTAGTGAGTTCCATGAGCACTTGAAAGGCTCACCCAGATTAAATAATGCTAAATACAGGAAATTTTTTTTTAGAAGTATGAAGTGGAGCCTATCAGTTTTGAGTACCCTTGAAATTCAGTTGTTGCTGATTGCTTTACAAAAAGAATCTGCTTTGTAGAATTTATACTGATATTTAAAAAAAAATGTTGATCTAAGTTAATATTTTCAGTGTCTTGTCATCTCCTTTGCTTCGTTTTTACTTTCTTTTGGTCTCTTGTATAAAGGTGAAGAAATCAGCTTATTGCTAGAAAAGTATATTTTATAGGCTTAAGAATTGTTTTGCAGTGTGATCATTTTAAGAACTGGTGATCTAATAGCAAAAATATCAACTTGAGCTAGCAGATGCATGAGAAGAAAATACCCATGTCCAGCTGAAAGGAAAAAAGGCAGAAATCTAATCTCGATAGTGTCATTGTTCTGATGTCTGAATATTAGAAACAATTGTTAGCCCTTACTGTATTACTGAAAAATTTGGATCACTACTTTTTCCTCCCACCTCATTGTAATAAAGTCAAGGAACAATCTTTTTTCCGTCTCTATCCTCTGTCTTCTCACAAAATTCATGGCCATTTATTTCCAGAGACACAGCTGAGAATTGATATTTGTCCCCAGTGTCTTAAATGATAAAAAAATTAGTAATGTTGTTTTTCTTTCCTTTCACATGGAGTCACAGACATCCGCTAATGACCTGGGATCCTAGCCAAGAGCTAGAAGCAGTGGGAGAAAATGCAGGATATTTATAACTTCATTATAATCCATTATTTATTCTTTACTCTCTTCACTGTAAGAGAGATATCATTCAGTGTAAAAAAAAAATCACCCAACTAACAAATCTCACAGTATTTATTTTGCTCGTTTTAAGACAAAATCAAAAATTTAAAACTGCTCTGCTTGTTTTTGGGTTTTTTGGTAGATGTTCAGATGCAGATAATTATGGTATCACAACATTTGAAGTGACAAATTATATTATTTTTCTGGCATGAAGTAATATCTGGGCCAGAGGAATTGGATGTCTAAAACATCTTCTGGCCCTAGTGGAGTAAAACAACATGACTGTAGAGAGCATTGTGTTGCTTCTTCCAGCTGTGACATTAGACCTTTAGAAAAGCTGAAGTTTTTATTTTCCCCTGTAGTTCCATTATTGAGTGGTCTGGCCCAGAATTCACTGAGAAAAATTCTTCCTACCTGGTGTATTGCTGACCCTAGTGTAAGTCACCGCGTTACTGTTCTGGTGAAGATGCCCAGCACAGAAATGAAATCTGCTCCTCTGACATCCAACCCAGCAAACAGGCACCAGTGTGAATAGAGCAGCAGTCAAACCTGCAGTCCCAGGTTCCTGGGACAGAGAAACAAACCACTTAGTTGCTCATCTGCTCATTGAGTGGTTTGTAGGCACAGTGTGGCAGGTTGTGTGTAGCTAGCTAGTTACTTGTAACTTTCTCCTTCCTTTCCCTAAGGATGCTTACTGCAGTTTTTATCTAAAGAGCTAGATAATACAATGATACTGCAGAGTCGTCTTTCATTGCCTTTGGGAAAAGAGTAATTCACTCCTTTGCAGAAGGTAGGCATAATCAAAAAACCTCCATGTTTTTTGAGCATGTCTGATCTTTAAATATGTTGGTTTCTTTTAACATTTGATAAGTTTGACACAAAGCTGCCCACCCACATCCTTTATTGCTACTGTGTCATGGCAGACTTATCATGTCAAGGGAAGAAGTGCTCAAAATCTGGCAAGGAGTCTTCTTTAGCGGGGAAGTTTTGTCAGGAACTGACAAAACTGTCATTTCCAGCCTCAACTGGAAATCCCAGAATTATGCAACTGTTCTGAATTTTCCTTTGATATACATAAGAAATTATATATATCCAAGGGATATTTTACATAAATTGAATGGAGGTCTTGGAAAAATAGAACACCTGTGATGATTCTGTTTCACAGAATATCTTTACAGAACAAGAATTGAAATCTGAAGCTGGACTTCAGCCAGGTGATCCACCTGTATAGATCAGAAAAAGAAACAGCTCCGTAAGACAAACAGTCCTTTTCCTATATAACTAGACTGTAGTTCCTATAGTCACTTTTAAATAGTGACAGTTTGTAACAATTAGCTTTTGAGGAAAGATGGAGAAAGTTTTCACCGTATCTGCCTAACAAATATTGCTGTTCTGGAGAGAATTACCAAGCCTAACATCTAATTCACAGTTTACTAAAGGGAAGTGATTTTTTGCATTCCTCAATGGATATTGAGGATTTGTTTGTGTTGATTTATTGGGCAGATGAAATACCAGAATAAAACTTACATTGAACACAAAATGTTATGTGAGAATCCTAAAGCAGTCATTAATAAAGTAAAAAATTGACAGGTGTTTTTCAGTGAAGAAAGTTTTATTATGACAAATAAGGCTGAACTGAGCTAAGTCAGATATTGATACAGTGTCAGTTGTTGTGGGGTTTGGATTGTATGGCTGTTACATACAAATTGCTCTTCTATAAATGAGTGATAACAAAATAGGAAACCCTGTTGGGGAGGAAAAGAGAGATCAGAGAGATATGTGGTTTTGTACAGGGAGATGACAATACACAGATTGATGTTTACAGTAGAATACCAGCAATTTAATAAAAAGAAAAGGGGGGAAAAAAGAAAACAGAGGGTGGAGTTGTGCCCTTGGTGATGGAGCACTTCAGAAGTTTTAAAAGTTCAGATTCTATCAGAGCATTTATAAATTAGATTGATGTAGTAAGCACAGATTGTGGGTTTTTTTCTTTTTAAAAGGAGATGGGTTTTTTATGAGTGAATAAGACATATTTTTGTGATTGTATAATTCAGTGATAAAATGGCAGGAATATAAAGGTACCACTCACCCTAATCAATGTTGCTTATATTCTTCCTCTCTCCTCCTAGAGGAACAGTATATATTTCTCATACATTATCTGGGACTTTTCTAGTATTTTTATTTTACAATTCCACTTGAATACCTTCATCAAGATTGAACCGTCATGCTGTTAAGTTTAGTGTGTGTATGTATATCACCACACAGAACAGACAGTTTTCCACTGGGAAAAAATCACAGCTGATAAGATGAACAAAGAAATCATTGTGTTCTCTCACAGGGAAAATTAAAGCACAAAGGGACTTAAGGACATGCAGGAAGTCTGTTGGCAGAGCCAAGAACAGAACTGTCTCTTAAGTTTTGGTGCAAATGCCTCTGCCACGGGCCAAGCTTCTTGAGCTGGAGAGAAGCTGTCCCTTTGACTGCCCTGCTTCCGGTTTGACTGGGAAAAAGAAACTGAAAAGGCAGGATAGAGAGAAGGAAGAGAAATAATCCTAGCTGTGAAGCTGTGATCTCTTAACAAGAGAGAAGAAAGGTTCCCAAACTAACCAACCGATGCCTTCCCCCCCTTCTCTTTATCCCATTCAAACCCAAAAGTAATGTTGCTGAAGTAATCCTAATGTCACAGTAGAGGGTTCTGTGCAACTGATCAGCATAATGTGCTTCCCTTTACTCTGCTTTCTCTAGCCATGTACAGAAAGCCCTTCAACTGACATTTGTTTAATATTCTTTAAGAGAAAACACATGCAGAAAAAGCCTTGCATTATTGGAACTACTCCCTGATTTGTTTTCACATATTCCTTCCTTGCATCCTCTTTCTGCTTTTTATTTAAATTAATCTTGGGGAGTTTATCGAAGTTTGGGAGTTTATCAAAGTTTGGGAACAAGGCTGTCATTATTTTGGCAGAAATCATTTAGTTCTGCATAATTCTATTTCATGAAATATTTTTTCACCTTAAACCTAAATCTTGGATGCTACATCTGAGATGTAGCAGCAATTTAGTTAAAAAGAGTTTAGTCGTAATACAAACAGTAACAGCTTGAGGGGGGCAAGATTCTGGTAGGAGAACACACCAAATATGAGATACAGCATATCTGTAGTTCATACTGGAGACTGTGGCAAACACATACTGCAGGACTGAGCCTTTTAGGTTTTATGCAGTGGGTTAAACTGTTCTGACCTATTGGTTGAGAATGATTTTATTTGTATAATAAATAATAGCACTTTTTTTATACTAAGATCATTTTGTAGCTGGGTTTGCTGTAATTGTCTTGATGCTCTGAAGTTTTCTGTTTTCTTATGTGCATGGCAAATCTTAATTGAAACTGGCCCATTGAGCTTTTTCAGCATTTATAAAGTAATTTGTTGGTTCTGTGGTGAAAAGTAGTGTTCACTGTAGTAGCTGTATGTCTTACTTGAGTTTAGTCTTTCCCTCTTTCAGTGAATTGTGGTATTTTAAAGGCTGTTTTTAAAATGTGCTGTGCAAGAAGATAATTTTTACTGGTTTTTTTCTTCCCAGTTACACGCCTGTGGGAATTTATCTCAGTATTCTAACTTTAACCTAATGTTTTACAGTAAAAGTGGTTTGGTTTAAGTGAGTTGTTTGTCAATAGTGATGCTTGTGGACTATGCCTGTAACAAGTAACAATTTTATTTATTCAAAAACCCTTTTTAAAATTCCTGTCTTTTTGCCTTGACCAAATAAACTCCCTTGAAATTTCTGAAATTTCAAAGATTAGTTTAGTTTCCTAATTTTAATATTAAATATTTACCATTTCAGACACTGCTAAGTAAGAAAACAGTTACTGTACAAGTAAGATTTGATAAACTACTATTAGCTTGTTGCTCTTAAAAGGTGTAGGTTTCTCTCTTCTACTCCTTCTGCTTTCTCCTCCCTTCTCCTCCATTTCAATCAAAGTTGGTCTCTGCCTGTTCCTTGTTCTTTAAAAAAATGCAAATATTATTTGCCAGAAACTATTTAGGAGAAAAAAAACCCCAAATGCCAGGAAACCCTTATTTATCAATGTTGTTCCCTTAAATTTGCAAATGTGACATTACGTGCTGTACCGGGAAGTTTACTGGTTTTTTTTTTTTCATGTTACCCTGAGACTTCATTTGGGTGACTTGGGAAAACTTTCATTTCCCAATGTATTAAACCTCGAAGTACAACAGACTATTTACCGTCAGGTAAAACAACTACTTTTTGTTTCCTTTTGCAATTCAGGTTCTGACTGGATTAAGAAAGGGAAGATTTATACTGGGGAAATTCATATTGCCAAACCTTCATTTCTGATAGAACGCCCCTATTATCTTCCAAATTAAAGCATTTTTTACTGTAAGAGGGGTGCTGTCATAGAATAAAGGCAGCCTATTCCACTAACAGTGTAAAATACATATTTGCTGTCAACTGTGCTAGCTGTGTATCTATTCAATGCATAGTAATTCAGAGAAAAGTCAAAGATACCAATATTAACTGAGCCTCGTGTTACAATTGTCAATAACATTAGTTCAAATCACATGCATTAAAGAAGACTTTGATTATCTCCAACCTTTTGGAGGAACGAAATAAAAACTGTCAGGCAACACACTTGTGTCTTGTTTTTGTGTGTGTGTCACATAGAAAGGACCTAGATTACAAGTGTTATCCACAGGCCACTGGTTTGATAGTAACTAAGAGGTCAAGGACATAAAAGAAAAAAAAGTCTTCCCAACATACACTATTTCTGGTATCTTCTAATGGAGCATTGAAATAGGGTTTGAAACGTTCAAGTGACCTGTTGTTAGACTTGATGTAAATGATTATTACCTAATATGAAACAGTCTCATCCCCAAATACGTTCATATTACAGCAACTTGGGCAGCATTTTGGTATGCCTAAGCTGCATGATTAGGACATTTTAACTACATTTTAGACCAAATCTTTCCCTTTCTCCCACCTGTACTGCAGTGAGGACTAAGTTGTATGATTCAGGATTTGTTAGATTTGAACTGGAACCTGACCATGCTCACAGAATCACAGAATATGCCGAGTTGGAAGTAATCCACAAGGAATGCCAACAAAGTACCTTGAATGATAACAGTTGTCTTAATGCCCTCTCATAACTTCTTCAGAAAGTCATTTTTTTTTCCACTATTAGGACTGTTGACAAGTAATAAATTGTAGAATGTTTCGCAGATTACCATGGGATGTGGGCCCCATACAGCTGGGCAAGTGCAGGGAAGAAACATTGCAAAGCCAGTTAGGGCCTTGTTGAAAGAAGTACTCTTGCATGGAACAAGTGAACAGTGCCAATCACGCAGAGCAGCTGTGCAGGGAAGACATAGTCTTCTCAGCCAAGTGGCTTGTTCTCTGCAGGAAGCCATATCCAACTCATGTTCTTTGGAAAGCCTCATCTTACTGAAGTTTTATTTAAAAAGTGAGACTTGGAAGAATCCCAGAAGAATCTTCCTTTTTTTTTTTTTTCCCTCCCCTCCCTGTGATCAACAAAACCCATGATTCAATCTATTATATCATGAAATATGCTAGTACATATGTCCTGAATGATTAATTGTTGTATTTTTTGTATAATCTGCAGCTGTTACTGCTGATGGGTATTTGGACTAATGCCTCTGATATTAGCACAGAAAAAGCTTTAGTTTCAATTACTCTCCTTCATTTTTAAACAAGTAATAAATTCATTGCTATGCTTTACTTTTCCACGTTTTTCTGCAGTACACTAAAACAAAGAGGCTTTTCTGACTAGATTGAGACTATATTCGATTAAATGAATAGTAATTTATCCTCACACAAGGAGAGAGTAATTTACTAGAAAGAACAAGCACAAAACAGTACAAATCAGCTTTTAATACAAGTTCAGTAAGTAATTTTTGAAATTCTCATGCTTTACCATCCTAGGGTTATGTCACTGTTTTCATAGTTATCCAGCTTTGCTTGTATTATGCATCTTTTCTCAAGGCCTAATTCAAAAAGGTCTGATTTAAAACATATTTGTATTAAAGCGTCTGAGTAGCCATGTGTATTTAATAGAGAGTAAATGTGAGTTTGCTTTGTTTTACTGAGACTTTGGAGTTAGAGAGTCTTCTTTCAGGGAGTCCAAGCTGTATGGAGAGAGTGCCCAATAATTTCCACAGTTGGCTTAAATTGCTTTGGATATTCTAAGATGACAAGGAACTTTGTGAATACTAGTAAGAATATCTCACAATTTTCTAGTAATGGATAGTATTATTCCTACTTTATCTGTAGGAAAATCAAACTGTGGTGATGTTAAATGAGTTGCACAATGTCATACAACAGTTTCAACAACAGAGCTAGAAGTAAAATGCTATTGTTCTAAATAACCAACTTCAATGTCCAGATGACGTTGTTAGCACTGCTATCCCGAAGGCTTGCCACCTTGGGAAGATTTCATTTTATTATGCTTAGCTCTGTTATTAACTCTTAAAGATCTATTGTGAACCTTCAGAAAGGAGGACAGCTCTTAATGAGGAAACTATCAGAGAATCAATATAGGCTGCATTTATCCCTATTGTAAGAGGGTCTACCACGTGAACTATAGCTGTTGAAATTGATATGGAGTACTCAAGCTGGTTTTAGGCCACTTCTGTGTACGATGAACCATGCAAAATTCCTAAATTCTTTCAATGCTGATACTCTGAAGTGGGCACAGTATTGCCTTGCGCCCATTACTTTGAGATAATGCATCCTGTAATTTCTTAGTCCTTTATCCTGCTTGACTCCAGTCTCATTCAGTTTGCCCCCAGATCCTACCCTCTGGACTACAGATCTGCAAACATCTGTCTTTCACACTTTTGTCACTGTTCTTCATCCTCCATGTCAACAAGTCAACATTTTCCTGCACTTCAGCTTCCAAACCACTGTTCTTGGCATACCAGTGTTGTAACAAGGATCTAACAAGTGAATGCTGAGCACTTAGCATTGAGTCTGATAATTTTGAAAGACAAATACTGCGAAGATCCTTGTTCCTATGGAGTTATTAAAGGGGCAAGATCTGCAAGTAATGAAGAGTGTTTAGAATGAGACATATTATTCATGGGCTGCTTTTTTTCATTTGGTCTTTTCAGGTGTTCCAGGACCTTGGCACTTCTGTGTTGTCAGGTGCATTTAGAGGATACAACATCTGCCTTTTTGCGTACGGACAGACAGGTTCAGGAAAAACTTACACAATGATGGGAACACCTGTGAGTTACACCATTCATTGTAAACTTTGGTTTGAGGGCAGGATGTCTAGCAGAAACATGTCTTTATTTTTAAACTGTGATTATAGTGCTTGTTGAGCAGAATGCGTATACATGTTTTATTTCATATTTAAGTGTATAAAATGAAAGCCTTTGCCTTTAGGTAAATCATATAGTATCAGGTAAAATACTAGAAAATACAGTATAGTTTAAATATTTATTATTAGATAATCTTATCTTACTGTGCATGACTCTTATCACCAAGTTAGAGGACAAAGACAAGCTATACACCTGAATAGCCCTGAGTTTCAGAAACTGTAGCCCAAAGTAATACAAAGTATTAATTCTCATGGAATATTTTGTCAGTCTGGACTGTGCTAAAATTAAATTACTTTCATAAATAAAACTGAATAAAATTCTCAGTAATATTTTTGTAACAGGCTTAACTATTTACTTGAGATATTTATCTCTTGCAGAAGTTATTCTTTGGCTTGTGGAAACTAATACTCACTTCACTTCTAGCTTTGAAATGTATTTGAATAGAATTTGCAGAAGCTGTTACATTCTAAGATTGTCTGCCAGGAATCACTTAAAAGTGCATTTTAATCTTAGTACTCAGATTGATAGAGTCAGTTGATGACTTCCCGTGTTCTGCTGTAACACAAGGCAATTTGATTTTTATCCATGAATATTCTTAGCTGTTGGTGAAACATGCCCCTAAAAAAAAGGAAAAAATTCAATAATTTGTGTAAGTGGACCAGTATTTCCTACATCCGTGGGATTCAGTTTTTAAGGTGAAATAAGACCAAAATGTGTTCAAAGCCTGAAGATAAAAAAAAAGACTGTTGTAGCATGGTTTGTTCTTTTGACAAGAGTTTTAAAATTTTATTTTCTCAACAGACATCAACAATAGGATTTTGTTAAATGATTACCCGTTTCTCCATTAATTTTATGCAAAATCAAGCTTTATGCCATGAAAGCCTGAAGAATTGTTAAAATTGTAGTTAATGGGTGATAAACTAGGACATTTGTATTATTTGCATTACACTATTTCAAAAATATCTTAGCAATTCAGAATGGCCACATCTTGAAATTATCATTATTTCCAAGGAAATTTCTGGATGTTGTCTTTCAAGGGATTTCTTTCTTAGATAATGATTTCTTTCTCCAGTGGAATACTGCTTTGATCTGATCTCTAATAACATGTGTCTGCTGTGAAACAGTGTTCAAAACTAAGAAGAAACAAGTGTTTGGTATAAACTGAACTTTTGTCCGTGGTGATCTACTTGATGAACCTGGACTTTCTCTCCTCAACACCCTTTCAGGTGTGCCTTCTAAAAGCGTTCTGTGCCATTCAGCAAGCAGATTCCACCTAAGCCTTGGAGTCTTTCCCGGAGTGTGCTGGCACTGCAATCACTGAAGTGTGAGCAATCGTGTCATAAGAACAGTTTGTCACACAAAATGACACCATTTCTTCAGTGCTGTGTAGACTGCTTGGGCAAAATTTAAATTGGGTACTGTCAGCAGCCCCATGTCCTGTTTTCTCTGAGAGATAAAATTTATAAATCTAGCTGTTCTATGACTGCTCTATGATGCCACAGCATGAAGAAATAAAAGTAGAATAAGGAAAAAACCCAAAATATTAATGACCAATCAAACTAAGTTTCAGTGTTGGCCTGGCTTCATGTAGACTGCAACACACCTGACATAGACATGTCCAGTATCTTTACATTAAACAGCTCTTGGATTTAACCCATGCCTCTAAACTGCTCACTGAGGCTATGTAAGTTGCTCTAAAATTACTATAGATAGCCATACTGTTTTGAGCTACACTTCAGAACTGTTTGTGTTGTAATCCACCATAAAGTCATTACAGCACTATGATTCTGTCTTTTCTTATAACCTGGCTTTTATTTTAAAAATAAATTTTGCGTGAGTGATAACAAGTATATTGTTTAATTTTTTTTTCTGTTTATTATTTGAAGGCGTCCATTGGGCTGACACCTCGTATATGTGAGGTATTATTTTTTCCTTCGCCTTTGTTTAAGCAGTTCCGTTTTCTTAACGTATTTTAAATTTACATAAACTTCTGTTTTTTGCAGGGCCTCTTTTCAAGGAAGGATGATTACTCAGACCAGACGGCATCTTGCAGGGTAAAGGTCAGGTAAGTTTGTCACTGGTTTTGACAGTGATATGAAAGCTTTCAACAACATATTCCTGTGATCAAACTAAGTAAAAACTAGTTTATTTTGTTTCTGTTTTCTCAGATGATAGTAATTTTGGAGCCAGGGGAAGAACACAAAGGAAGAATGAGAAAGTGCAGGTTTTTAGGTTTCCATCTCAGTTTAGTTCTTTGGATGCTGTATGTTCACTTTTGTATAGACAGATGAAATAGGAGTGTAGTGAAAAATTACTTCCTGTTTGTTTAACTCCTAAATTTGAGCCATAATCCTACATTCCATTCTTATTTATCATTTCCATGGACTTAATGAGCCATATGTTTGGAAATCTGGGGCTTTGAACTGGCTAGTGTGAAACATCTATGTAAGATTCAGATAGTTATATTGTATAAATATGTACACTTTCTCCTTTCGTTTTCATTTTGAGTGCATTTAGCATTCTTTCTTTTTTTTTTTCTTTCCCCTATTATTCAGTTTTCTTGAAATCTATAATGAGCGTGTCCGAGATTTGTTAAAGCAGTCAGACCGAAAGAAACCTTATACACTTCGAGTCCGAGAACACCCGGAAACAGGACCATATGTACAAGGTGAGAGTGGGCTTCACAATGAGCATCAGAATTGCAAGTAAATATGTATCTTTACATATATTCCTGGCATGTTCCTGATTGCTCCTACTCTTCAAGAGTTACTTTCCTCAAGTGTTTTTCATGTTCATATGGTCATGTATAATACACTGAAAGCTTTGGCTCTGTTATCCTACTGGCTGGATGTCCTGCACTTTTTGGTTACTTTTCCAGGTATAGGTCAAATGTGAGCCATGGTATTTTGCTCTCTTTTCTTTTGAAAAAATCTTAACTTTATCAGGAAATCCACCAACATCAGCTCTAAATGCATTCTCCAGACCAGCCTACGGTCCCTCGATACCTGTTTTGGTCTCTGGCAGCAGAATGTACATTTATAAAAAGAAAGTGTAGATAAATTCAACTGTTGAATGTTGCAGGGCAGGCCATGATTAAAATCTGTATTACCCAAATGAGAACCCGAAAAGCTTCATTTTTCTTCATTAAACTGAAAAAGCGCAGCTTGGGCATTATATGATTAAAACAATCATTGCTTTTTAATTCATAGAATTATAGAGTCATAGAACATCCTGAGTTGGAAGGGACCCATGAGGGTCTTCAAAGTCCAACTCCCAGTCCTGCACAGGACAGCCATAAAAATCTCACGATATGTCTGAGAACATTTCCAAACACTTCTTCAATTCTGTCAGGCTTGGTGCAGTGACCTCTTCCCCGGGGAGCTTGTTCTTGTGCCTGACCACCCTCTGGGTGAAGCACTCATTCTGAGTATCCAACTTAAAACTCCCTGGGCACAACTTCATGGCATTTTGTCCTGGGTCCTCTCACTGGTCACCAGAGAGAACAGAGCAGTGCCTGTCCCTCTGCTTCCCCACCACGAGGAAGTTGTAGACTGCAATGAGGTGTCCCCTCAACCTCCTCTTCTGCAGGCTGAACAGACCAAGTGACCTCAGCCACTCCTTTTGTGGCTTCCCCTCAAGACCCTTTCACAACTCTCACAGCCCTCCTTTGGGCACTTTCGAAGAGCTTTGTATCTTTCTTACATTGTGGTGCCCAAAACTGCGCACAGTATTCAAGGTGAGGCATCCCAGTTCAGAGCAGAGTGGGACAATCCCCTCCTTGACCGGCTGGTGATGCTTTGCCTGATGCCCCCTCCGGACACGGTTGGCCCTCCTGGCTGCCAGGGCACTGCCGACTCATATTCAACTTGCCATCGACCAGGACCCTCAGCTCCCTTTCTGTGGTGCTGCTCTCCAGCCTCTCATTCCCCAGCTGATACATTCATCCAGGGTTGCCCCATCCCAGATGAAGGATCTGGCCCTTGTGTTTATTAAACCTTATATAAACTTTATATAAACTTTGGTGATTGCCCAGCCCTTTGATTTGTTAAGGTCTTTCTGCAGGGCCTCTCTGCCTTCATGGCTGTTAAGGTATTTAAAAAAACTGGTTTTATTGTCCCCACAGTACTGTCCAGCTTCAGTTCCAGTTGAGCTTTGGCCACACAAATTTTCTCCCTACATTTACTCCCTCGTGCTTGTAACAGCAGCCCCTTAGATGGTTTGTGTTTTTTAGTGAATCGTAGCTTTCAAATTATGTGACAGAGAACAGATGAAAAATGAAAATGTGTTTTTTCCCATTTCAGTTGTCTTTCTTACTTTAGTTCTTCTCTCTCATTTTTGTACTTCCAGTTCATTTTGTTTTTATTGGTTCATTCAGTTTTGATTGGTGCCTTCACCTCAGGGTCTCACAGAGCTTTCAGTTGCAATTAGGCCTTTGGTACTTCGTGAATCGATTGGCTCCTGGTGTAAAGTTTGCCTGCTACATTGCTGTGTGTCTGACCAAAAACTGACAAAAGGCACATCTCAAAATCAGTGCACCAATGCGAAATCATACACTGTAGCTTTACACTGGAGATCGGAAGGAAGAGCCTTTTCCAAACTGATGCAAGTTTCATAAATTAGTGAGTTTTTTTAGGAAGTAAATGCTTACGTTTCCTTTTCAGTTTGCCTTACATCTGGTGGTCAAAATTCCAAAGTTGCCTCTGGCATTACTGACTCTGCGACTACTTGGCTGGCCACCAAGTGGGTAGTAACACCTGGGGGGTATGCATTTAGTACACAAAATCCATATCACACAGAATTTTGTGGGTCCTGTCACATCAGATCAAATACTGATTTTTTTCTGGGTTTTAAATAGAATTCTTTCCTCTGTTTGTTTTGAAAATTTCTTTTGTTCTCCTTCTCCTTTTGTTTACTACAGCATTACGCATCAGATTGTTATCCTCACTTTAGAGATTAAGGCAAAATGTGACAACAGATAGGATGACTTGACTGTGTGATTGAATAGAGCCTGAAATTCCCATCTCGGATTCCCTGGACACCTGCTGTATTGGTTACAGTACATCTAACAAACAGTGGTTGTTACCAATTCCTCCTCTCAAAATTTGAGATCAGTGCTTGGGAAGTGTTGAACTTGCATAGTCTTATACACAAGGGCCTATCTTGCATTCTGGTTATTTCAGCTGTGCTTTCCCAGCACATCAGCATCCTATTTAAGGAGAGTTGGAAAATAGATGAATTGATGGTCTCATTAGTATGGCAAACTTATCATTCTTTGAAAAGCAGATTCATAGACATTTGGCCTTTATTGAGGTCTTTCCAAGATTCTTTCTACCTGCTTATCGTAGAACTTCATTGTTGGTGGAGTACAGATACTAATTATTTTCTTTTAGCAGCTGCTCATTCACCACACAAGAAAAGGTCTTTAAACTGCTTCCTTCCTTGGTAATTTCCATCCCTTTTCTCAGGCCTTATATCTCCAGTGATTCCTTGGCTGCATATAATGGAGTTTCCCTGTTTTAAAAGAAAATACAGTTATAGCTTCTGCCAATGGGCTGGCGTGTCCTTTGTCAGTATTTTGTCTTCTTCTGGAACCTTCCAGGCCAATTCTGTCACTTCTTTTTCAATTCTGTAGTGACTTTTTTTGTTGTGGGGTTTTTTGGTTTTTGTTGTTGTTTGTTGGTTTGGGGTTTTTTTGTTGTTTTTTTTTTTAAGTTTACCCCTTTTGAAAAAGGATTTTATACTTAGACACAACTGAAGATTTTGAGTGGAACAGTTTTATGCTAGAGTTGTGAAATATGCCACAGAAGTTCCCAGTTTGACTAGATTTTGTAGCTGAAAGGAAAAGATATTGGCAAAGGGTTAATCTAAGTAATATTTGGCACTTTTGGCCACAGTTGTAAGTTCAGTTTTAATAATTTATTTTGGGACATTCTCTCCCTCAATTATGACAGCCTGAAAAAAATGTTGTGTTAATGCCAGTAAGAAAAATTTTAATTTTAATGGCGTGATTCACATTTTTCAAAAAAACTGAACACTTGCATGAAAAATGAAGTAATTTCTCTACTGAGGGCATCATGGGGTGTAATTAGGTGCTGTTGTGAGACCATGTGAAGAGAAGTGATTTCAGGCTCTGTGAGGCAGTGGCTTAGGGCAACAGATGACATAGTTCTTTTTTTTTTTTTAGATGTGTATACAAATGTACATTATAAATAAATTTGCCTATGTACAGTTTATGCAATTAAGAACTGCAACAGTGTGCTTTACTTTAGACAACTCTGGTGTCTGTTGGGAGAGGGACTAATAAAGAAGGTCCCTCTCCCAACACTCCCTCTCCCACTCCCTAATAATGAGTGATAGCTCATTTTGGAACTGTGTTCAGTAGCTCACATCAAAAATAAACAGCAGTGACAAAGTCCAAAGGTCTTTTGAATGCAGGTGAGGAGTACAGTCAGCTAGATTTTAATAAGAACAAATTTAAGAAAATGAAGAGGTTCACAGCACTGGTACAAAGTGCCCTTCTCAACTGCTGTAATATATTGCTGGAATTAACAGTTGACGAACTCTGTATGTTGAAGTAGTCTTTGGCAATTTTATACGTAGTGTCTCTATGCAGGATCAGAGTATTATATTCGGCAAGAATATTATTTCTAATAGCTAGGTGGCCGAGATCAAAATTATCAGCAAGTTCACTAGAAGGGCAGCTTGTTTTGTGTTTCTCTTCCAGGCAGTTTGGGAGAAATAAAAATCATGAACATCAACAAGGCTCAGAAATTTTCCATTATTATTCGTAGATCAAGCAAGATAAGGACTAGCATCTGTATTTGCATCATATTTCTTGCAAGCAATCAGCAGTTTTAAGGTGTGCTGACTTTGATCAGTGTACTGTTAGTTTCAGTTTTGTGTTCGGTGTCAGTGATATCCAGAGTACAGTTAGCAGTGGATGAAGAACAGAGAGAAAAATCAGAAAGTTTAACCCCTTTAAGAGTGCTTAGATGCTCTGGGAAATGCAATTTTCATTTGCAAGTCCACTCAGGAAGTCCCAGCTCTGAACACAAAGTATATTGAATAGTTTCCAGCCCATCGTTTTTACACGTAAAGGCTGAGAGATTGTAGCCTTTAAAATGCTGAAAGTGTTTCAGTGCCTTGGGTTGGAATCGTTTCAAACTTCTCTCTCACAGATGGTTGCACTGTTAAGGAATCAGCCTCTCTTAAATCAGGAAATGATGCAATCTATTTTATTACTCTGAGACAGATTTCTGGGGGAGATCCTTTCTTACTCCAAGGCAGATTTCTAGACAAGCAAGAGTTTTTGATCTTTCTGTGGGATTTGAAAGTGACCTTTCTTTTTCTAACAGCCAACAGAACACTTTGTCATTTCTTTTCAAGCAACATTTGCAATATTTCATTAGTCTTATCAAAAAAACAGATGCTTTGAACTCTGTGCTAGATTCACTATTCCAGTGCTTATGGAAATGCAGGCAGGTAAGAAAGACCACTCCATGCCTCTATTTTTTATAGCTGGGTTTTTATACAGCTAAATAAGAGCCTTAAATAGGGTCTGGGAAAACAATAATTTCCACATTCTGAACTTTGAAGATCCCAGTGCTGCTGGAAAAATAATGGGCCTCTTTCTCAAATGGAAAATGTGATGACTTCTGGAATTAATGTTTTGTAAAGGGACACGAGAGAGCAGAAGAAATACTTCTGTTTGAAAATCATTCTATACTTTGTGCATGCGCAAGTGTGCATGCATGCACACTGCAGTGAGGGGTTTTTTTAAAGTGTGGGTGATGCAAAAATCTTTTTTCTTTTCCTTTATATGTATCAGTTGTTAAAGGGCTGAAGTAAATTCCCATCTTTGACTTAGATTTTGCCTTCATTTAAAGTTATGGAAGCTGTTGTCCTGTAAGAATAGACTCTAACAATGTCAGAAGTACTTATTTCAGTCCTGTTGAATTTTACATTAATCTTGACGTGCATTCTAGCAGTAGATAAATTATTTGATCCAAATAAATCAATTTTTTTGAGTACTTTGCCTTCACCCACACTTCTGTGGTCTGTAGTAAAATTGTCCAAACCTAAATCTCTGGCAGGGGGAGAAAGTTACCCCGGATTCCAGCAGTGAGATAAAACATTCTGCACAGGAGTGTTTTACAGGGTATTGTATGATGAAGACTTGCTTCATAGCTCAGGTGGTTTTTAAGGAGTCACTGCAGTACAAATGATGAATAATCATTGCCATAAAATGGAAATGAGGCATATTAAACTGGATTTTTGGGAAACACAAGCCTGTTGAGGATAATTTTGTATGTCTGCTGGAATTTGCATTTTGCAAGGAGCTGGCAGGGCCAGTACAGCACAGCAGCACACTGCCCTCAACTGGGGCCCGCTTAGTCACAACCAACTCTCTAACACAGCAGGCTCTGAATGCAGTATTTCTTTCATTTGTTTGAAGGGTTTCCCCCCCCCCTTAAAAATAAAATCAAATAGAAAACCCCCAAAACAAAACAAACATACGAACTAAAGCCTAAACTGAAAGCAGGAGACAAGAAAAGGCCAGATGTTTCATACAATTATTTGGGGAGATCCCTCAAAAACCTCTGAGGAGACAGTGCATGAAGACTTCTAAATGCAGGCTGAAGCCTAGCTAAGTAAGTGGTGAATATTCACAGGGGCTAGTTGGTTCTGAATTCTGTTAGTTGTGTAAGCAGAACCATTATCCAGAGGCAATGGCAAAAAGCTTCTTTACAGGATCTGTACCCAATTAGTAGCAGCGACATAGCTGAACATTTATTATGGAGTTAGAGTTATACTGGCTTTTAAATAACATTGTTCTGCAGACAAGTTGGAAAAAGATCTGCAGTTTGAAGGTACAGTGCATCAGTGAAGAATGGACTGCAATTTTTAACTTTATCTTTTAAAAATAGTTGGAATTTTCTAAAATAGAAGTTGCTCTAGTTAAGAGACTACTTGTAGAATAGAGTGACAACTCAGCAGAACATCCTTATGCTTCTGATGTTGGGTAAATTGTTGGATTAACTGGCTGAAACTTCCTGAGAAAACTGTATATTTAACTCTTCTTGAATTTTTGGCAGGATTGACTCAGCATTTAGTTACAGACTACAAGCAAGTTGTAAAACTTCTAGAAGAAGGAATAGCTAAAAGGTATTTTATATAACAAACCAGCTCCATCTGTATTTAACACTTTTTCCACCGTGTATTGATTTCGTTGATGTTTATTTTACTGACCACATTGCTAATGCTTTGTCATGACAGGATGTCAGATTTGCTGATCCTGCATAGAATGTACACATAAGTTGTTATGTATCCTCATATTATCCACAGCAAGAGCTATAAGTACTCATGAAGCTGTTTCTTCAAAATTACTTACCCACAAAGTTCAACCATCTGTCTGTGATAAAAAATGCAAGCCAAGAAAACATTTTTCTGTAAACAGACATCTGTTTTTTCCATTCACTTGCTCCTGACACTTTAGACTGTATAGCTTTCAACTCACTTGTTAGTCCAAATCATGTGTGTTTGCTATGAGAACTGTGGGATTTGGCACACTGGTGAAGTCAATGATTTTGGCTCTCTTTAGTCAAGACACTTTTTTACCTTCTCAACAAGAAGCCTTGAATATCTTTATGACTACCCTTACAGCAATGGAAACAGTTATATTTGAAAGGATCCTCCAAATGCAAATCACAGTTCTAAAATTGATATTAAGTCTTATCATAAGATAGCCAAGATTTTAGAATAATGGTGATGCTGGGGAGTAAATAAAAACTAAGCTGCATTATCACAAGAAACATAGAATATACATCAGGATTAAGTTTTGTTGCTTCTGCTTGTAGCAATCAATAGATGCAGCTCTATGGTAAGAAGAGACTATTTCAGAAAAACAAAATTCCAGTCTGTTTACTAGTGTGATCCTACAGTTGTCTCATTGCTAAGGAAATTGAAGATGTAAAGAAAACAAAATCAGAGGTGCAATATTTTGTACGTAGGTTTTTGTGATGCTGAAGTTTCCAACTATGTCATTTGCATGAAACAAACCAACAAATTCTTTTTCTGAGTATTCCAAAACTTATTTGTTGTATACAAGAGACTCTTGCTTTCCTATAGTCTTTATTAAATATTTTGCACATCATAAATACAATCAAACTAATTTAAAACATCTGCAGTCTGGGAAATTATGCCAAGTGAACATCAGCAGGAGCTTAGGGATAAAGAAAGTAGTGAACAGGTTGCAATTGCCCCATATGTCTGGAGGCAGGAGAGGAGCAGATGAGGAGCGATGGCTCCAGGTCTGACTATACAGGGAAGATAGGAGGGGACTCTCCCCTTGCACATGAGTAGTGCCTTTCATGTGGCAGAGAATATCCTCTGGTCTAATAACAGTCAGGGTTTACTGAAGGCATTTTTTCTACAAGTTGTTTTTATCAGGTCATCTCCAGCCCTGCTTTGAGCACACTTGCCCATTTTAAAATAAACAAACATGATTTTCAACATGCAATCATTATTTTTGTTGTTACTCTCAGTGTTATTTTTTTTCTCCTGACACTTTACAAGACTCAATTTCAAATGTTTAAGATTAAAATTTTTATAATGCAGCAAATACAAATTTCCGTAAGTACAGTCCTGGCGCTGTAAACAACCAGTGAATCTAGACAATACTGTCAGAACAGTTAATTATATTAAAATGTACAACACACACCATGGCATAATAGAATATATGAAAAACTAACACATACATTTTCCCATAAAATGTTCAAATGGGTTGTGTGTAGTTGAGATACGAACTAGCCCTCCAATTATCTTGTGTATTGTTGCAGGTGAGAAGTGAGTACTAACACTTTCTCCTCTGAATCCTGAGGCACTTTCTTTTTCTCTTTTGCTTTATAAACTTCAGTGCTGTTCCCTTATATTCTCTGCCCACTGTAGAGGTGTTTTCTGTCATCTGCCCTTTACCTGACTGTCTTCCTCCTCCAACATCTGGAGACTAGTTTACCTCAGCTTAGGCTCACTTACAACTGTGATGCACTAGACCGCCTGTAGCTTTTGGCAGTGCCTGCTCTCGTGGCTGTGGAGGAGGTGTAGGAAGCAGAGAACAACAGAGAGGAGAGTCCTGGCTTTCCTCACATGCTCTGGATGCTCAGCAGTGTGTGCACAACTGCAGCTTTCTGCTCTCTAGTGCAACAGGTCTCTGCAGTACTCTGACAGCTGGGCTCGTAAGGAAAGCATGGTACCACAGTCCTTTTCTGTACTACTGAAGCTACCTACTGTTATTGAGGGTAGGCTTGGCAAAACTGATGCTAAGGATGGTAAGGATGTACATATAGCTGATATTCAAGGCAAGCTACAAGAGCGACAAAAAAAAGTCTGTGACCTGGCTTCTGCCCTAGGCAAAATCCTGTTTTCTTTGGGTTTGTCTAATTAAAACAACAATAAAGAAAGTAGAATTTCCAAAAGTTTGCATTACATAGACAGTGGAATGGTGCTACTTCTCCTGCTCCTGTGCCTGGTACCCACTTGCCAGAGTGCAAGAGCCGTGTGGGTCAGAGCGCTAGAGCCGTGTGACCGGTCTGTCCATGTCGTAAAATCAAGCAAGTGCCACGCAGTGAATTACAGTCTTCATTTAGTGGTCACATGGGTAGACTGGTTAATCTCACTGAACTCCTCTAACAGTATAAAAGAAGTGTATCAGCCCTTTGACGTAAAAGAGCCCCAGAAGTGAGGTATGAAGCTTTTTGGACCCTTGGAAAGTGCCAAGGAGTAAAAATCAGGACAACATGGAGAAAATGTGCTAGGCTGGTACATTTAGTGGTGTTGGGGTGGAGTGTTTGGTGCTGTTGCTGGCTGTACTTCTCTGCTGTATTTATGCTTATGCAACACCTTACACCTGTTCTGTAAGGCTGCTTTAAGGTATTTCTTCAGTGCTGCTGATGGACAGAAACAGCTCTAATCAATCCTCAGTTTCTGCCCTTCCAGATTCTCTGCCAAATGCTCTGTGATCAGATCCAAGAATGCAGCCTACCATGTTCTCTAAGTTTCGTATTCCTTCATCTTCACTTGTCTGCTGTATTTGTTGGGGTTTTATTTCCCTGAATACTGGAAGTGACCCTTTGTAATTGAGTGGTTTGTTCTTCTTTCTAGAATCACAGCAGCTACACATATTCACAGTGCCAGCAGCAGATCCCATGCTATCTTCACCATCCACTACACTCAGGTTAGCTAAAAATAATTCAACTTCCTTTTCACGCTCAAAAGCATTGTTCACTGTGCTGTGAATTGTTTACTTGTCATTGTTTTGTGCTGTTCATAATAATCTCAGTGGAAGCTGTTACTTATTTCCTTTGGATCACACTGCAGATGTGTTACACTTCCTACACAGCCTGATGTGCAGAGTGTTTACTGAAGTATTCTGTTCCTTTGTGCAAGCTTATAGTCAGAAGTGATGCCAAAGGCTCACTTTAAAAAGAAATGTTTTCAGTTTTAATCAGCTCTTTGAAATGCAATACCCCTTCTAGAATGCTGTGAAAATTGCATGTGAATATGTTTGAAGTTACGTTTTGTCACACTTCTTTAAGATGCTTAATTGAAGTATAGCATTAGTTTAACACCAAAATTTTGTATCTGTCCAGCTTTTTAGATGTCCTTGTATTTTCGCATTTGGCATCCAGTACTCTCCCAGAGACAATGCAGCCTTTCTCTGGAGGAGTTATATCCTTCCCTGGCAGGGAACTCATTTAGGGATCCAATAGACCTTTTCTATCTCACACTTCTAACATCCTGTAATCACAGAACATTTTGGGATATTTTTCTGTAGTTTCACAAAAGACCTTTGGAATACATTAGTGGAAAATAACTCTGCAAGATCTGCAAGAAAGCCTTTCACAGTCACTAGGCAGTAAAGTTTTTTTCCAAGAGGAAATTGGCATAAGAGGGTAGTTTCTCTGTCCGGTGAGAAAGCTGTTGAGTTAATGGTTTGAACATAGTCAGAGGTTCAAGGTCACAAAGAGAGGCAGTGAGACAGTCGTATGTACAACTCAGTTGCAAATGAGAGAGCACATCAATTTTATTTTCATTCATTAATTAAGAGAAATAATCTTCCTTATTTGTGTTTTTCTCTCCAGGCTATATTGGAGAACAATCTCCCCTCTGAAATTGCAAGCAAGATCAACTTAGTGGACCTTGCAGGCAGGTAATAATATCATGAGGGGCAAAGAGGTAATTTTGTTCATGTTTCAGAAGTTCCTAAGTCTCTAATCTTAGCTATGCATTCCAGTGAGGAACATGTGGTTGTGCTGGATGTGACAGAGAACAGAAAAATGGAAGTTGTGCTGAAGAGTTTTAGAGCGGGACTTTTTTTCCTCTCAACAATGTGAATTGCCATGCATGTATGAACAGAGAAAGTAGAATTGAGGGGACTTTTGCACGCAGTCTACCCTTGCAGAGTTGTGAAATTATGTGTTTTTTGTTAAATTCAGAACCACTGTGATTGGGTTGCCCAGTTCAGACTTGAGTTTATGTTTTTGGTGGGTCTCTAACAGAATCTTGCACCAATAGCCTTTGCTTGTGGTTGTTTGGACTTTCTGAAATAGAGAACGATATGAAGTATTCTAAGAATATGGGTTTTTAATTGCAAAGCTCATAATTTCTGTTTTCTTGTATTTCTTGAAAATACATAATGTTTTCGTATTGACTGTAAATTCATAATTAAGCATTTTTGTTTATTTTGCATTGTCTTTTTCATGCTTGCATGCTACAGTGAAAGAGCTGATCCCAGTTATTGTAAAGATAGAATTACCGAAGGTGCCAATATTAACAAGTCATTAGTGACACTTGGAATTGTCATATCCACTTTAGGTAAGCCCATCAGTTCTTTATTTTGAAGGGTAGTGATAAAAGCATATGACTCACTTACCAAGTGTTGTGTCTTAATGTTTATTTGCATTTACAATAGAAAGCTGAACAGAGAAGCTGTGGTGTCTTCAAAAACTGTCATGACAGCTAAGAAAATTAAATAGCCTTGACAGAAAAAAAACAACAACCCCTTTCCTGAGTTTTGTGGTGTTTCTCCTTCAGCACAAAATTCACAGATGTTCAGCAGCTGCCAGAGCATTAACACCATAGCAAGCGAAGGGGAGAGCAGTCATGCAGACAGTCCTTCCACGGGCAGCGTCAGTGGGACCAGGCGGCCGGCTTACATCCCATACCGTGACTCCATCCTCACCTGGCTTCTGAAAGACAGTCTGGGGGGCAACTCCAAAACCATTATGATTGCTAGTGAGTTTGGTTTCTGGTAATTGTTAACATCACTACATTGCACCTTTAATATACATCTCTACTGCAGTGAGAAGACAGCCTATCACTTGGAATCTGTCCTTGTAGATTTTCATAAATACTTCATAGAATACTCAGGAAATGAAAAGGCAGCTGATTGTGTGAAGTTAAGTTAAAGAGTTTCCAAGGTCATAGCTTTGATTTTGAGTGTTCATTCAGTTCTAAATACAACCTTTAGAGGACATTCTCTGTGAGTTTAATGAAATAACGCTAAGGATATTTTCTGGTTTGTTTTTAAAGAAGCAAAACTGAAAAACATATACTTTTTTGAAAAATGATGGGTTAAACTGATTACTTTTTAAAATTGTGTTTCTTTTCTGATTGTTTTCTGTCTGTAGCTATCTCCCCTGCCAGCTCCAGCTACAATGAGACCATGAGTACCTTGAGATATGCTTCAAATGCCAAAAATATCATTAACAAGCCCAGAGTGAATGAGGTGAAGCCTTTTCATTTCTGCTTTTCATTTTTGTCCCATTTTGTTACATGTGTTGTTTAAGGTTTATTCAGAATATTTGCTCTATGAATAAAATTCTTGCTTCTTTTTTTTCCATGTTAATGAGAGCTAAATAAGAGCCTGGATATTAGAGAAATAATTTCCTTGACTCCCTGCAGTTTAAACCATTTAGAATTTCACACCTGTTTTACATTCTTCATCTCTGTCCATTGAGTTTCAATCATCTTTCTCTTTGAATTGGTATGACATGTATATTTAATCTGTGCCTTTATCATAAATATTGGTAGAGTTACAGATCTGTTAGGACTATTTGTTTCTATTTAACCTGTTACTGTAAGTGCATAACCCATGCAACCCTTCCTTTGGCAAGAATAAATTAACACTGTTAAGGTTACCATCAAGAATTCAAAAGTTAATATACCAGCCTAAGGTAGCCTATGTAGTCTCCATTTGTCTTCTTTTTAGTACACAAAAATAATGAAGCCTTTAAATACATGGGAACAATAGTGACCACAGAACCCCAGCTTCATTCATTGCACAAAGCAGGCCTGTTCCAGGAATGAACTCTGACTCAATCTGTTCAATTGTGCAGGGGTCTTTCACAGTCTGCGTAAGTAAAAGATGGCAGACTGCTGAGGGGAGAGTCAGATGCTGCATTCAAGGACTGAGTTCTGTTGCTGCCCCTGCTATACCATTCTTGTTCAATGCCTAAAGTCCAGCTGCTAGAAGCAAACCTTCAATGTGTGCTTTTTTTCTCATTTCCACCCTTACCCCTAGTACACATTTACTAAATGTGAACACTTAAACTCTCCCAATCAAAGACATGATATTAAAACAGATTAATTAATAGTTGTGGAGGTTTTAGATATTTATAGCGATAAGAACTAGCATTAAAAGTGATCTGTGGGGAAATGCGTAATTCTGTCTGTCTTCATAGCAAAATTCAAATAACACATAGTAATCTAGATCTACTATCCCATATGCTAGAAATATAAAACTCTTGAATTGCTGCTCTCTAACTGAGCGTTCTTCACCTGGCCTTCTGCGTGAGGCTGCCTTTACGTGTGATCAAATAACTTAAGGACTGTATCACAGCATATCCATCTAAGGGGTATCCATTGAGTTTAGGTTTCAAAAACAGTCCTGATTCCAGCATGTCCTAATCTTTCAAGTCATTGACTTTACAGCATTAGTAGTATTATTTGTGATTTGGCCTGAGTGTGTCAAGATTTTTTCTGTAGATAAAAGCATAGAATGTTAGAGATGTACTTCACTTAATTACTTTCCTAACAATACTCTGTTAAATATGGGCAGAATTAAACCCTTCTTATCCAAGGTTTCCCATATTTAATTTGCATCTGTATTACCAGTGCCTTCTGACATCACTAGTGACAGAAATAGGGTGCTTGGTTTTGTCAGCACAAACCAGTGACAGGCTAAAGGCAAGTAAACACTCCTGGATAAGCCTCTTGTCACATAGAAGCCTCTCAGCCTCCCAGCTCATGTGCCCATCACTCTTTTCAGCTCTTCAAGTCTTCTTCCCTCCACTGCAAATTGGCATGAGCCAAAGTGTCGCTGGCAGCCCAGAGAAAATTGATTCTTGACTCAAGAGTTTCCCTGAACTGTCTAAGAAGCTGGTTTCCAGAAAGTGCCAGTGCAGAGGTGCTTACTCTGAAAGTGAGATAAATGCCTCCACACAACTAGGCAGGAAATTCTTTGTGTATCAGCTGTAAGAGCTTGGTGACACCAAGCACCATGCTTGGTGACATCCTGACTTAGTCTCCTTTAGTCTGATTTTATATATCAGCATTAAATAACAGCATTTTTCTGACCTAATGTGACAATTTTGAAGGTAAATCCTTAAAAGTAGTGATGTATCCAGCTAGTCATGATGGGAACAAATGCTGTGGTTGGTCTGTGTTCAGAAAAGAGATAGAGCAAAGTTTTTGGGAAAAGAGATAGAGCAAAGTTTTTGGGAAAAGAGAACCTACTGAAGATGGGAAACACCTGCCCTAGGCAGTACATCCAAGGGGCCTGGCAGAGTGAAGCAAGGAGTATTGCTGTGAGTTTGCCTGTTCTCCTCTCCTCCTGGCTCTTTGAATATCTCTGCATTGACTTCTTTAGCTGGAATTTTTCTAAGAATGATTTTTTTAAAAGGTCTGTATCTCAATGTTTCAGGACGCAAATGTGAAACTGATCAGAGAACTGCGAGAGGAAATTGATCGGTTGAAAACTATGCTGATGAGCTTTGAACTGGTATGTAGCAACCCTTCCCCGCTGGAGCTTTTATGTTACTTTATGTAGCTACAGTTACTTACTTTCATCTGATCTGTGTATCTTTCCATGTTTATTGTAACTGGAGGGAAATTAACTGTTGTCTGAGTGAATTGCAATTATTGTAAGGTTAACTGCATTTCTGTAATTTCTCCATTTTCTGTCATTATATTGATGAACCTGAAGTATAAGCAGCATTCAAAAGGGTTTCTTTGTCTTCCATGGAGTTGGATGGTTTTCCAGTCCAGAAATACCATGAAATTAGAAGTATTTTATTTTTAAGGATATGGAAGCACCGAAACAGTGCAAAATATTAATCACTGATGTAATTTTCCTGGCAGACTTGTGAACTAGTGACCTCAAAAATATCTTGGAGGTTCCACCCTGCCCAAACGCTCTGTCCCCCAAAAGAACTTGTGAACATCTGTGAGCCCTCACAATACAGATTACATCCCTGGTGTTTTTCTCCTTTTGAATAATAATAGCGTCTTGGTTTTCCAAGCCATGGAGAGAATGTTTTGCTGGGAGAAACAGGAACTACATTCCAGGATTTATTTACACAGAAGTATCTCTCGGTTATTGCTTTTTTCACCAGTTCTTTACCCAAAAGATTGCATGCAATAGCTAGACATGTGGGCTAGATGCTAGAAGGGAGCACGTGTATTTTGTCTTTCCTTCTCCTGAGTTCATCACCTTGAAATGCTGGAGAATGAACTGATATGCCTGCCAACTATGAATAAGGAAACTAACATGTAGATCTTGCTGTCTATTGTTTATATAGAGGAATTCCAGTCCATCTTGGAGTGATGACAGGGATGGAAATTTGACTGAGCTGGTCCTTCAGAATGAAATGAAGGTGTGTATGATTTATTTGATGCTGTAACTATCTCCTGTTTCACTAGGCCGGGGGGGATAACACTGCTGTAGTTCTGAAACCACAGTGAAAATGTTTTTGTCTTAATCATTTCCTTTTTGCTCTGAAGATTCTGGAAACTGACACCCTAATCCATGTTGAGTGCACTCTACCAATTTGTGACAAAAGTCTGGTGTCCTTAATGGGACATAGTCTGTTGTGTATCACTAAGTCTGTACGATCTACTCCTTGTTTGAAAGGTGTATCAGTACACCACAGTAATTCATTATACAGAGTCTGTCCCTTCTAAGATTAAGTTCCTCCAATTTATTCAAATGAAATAATTGTGCACTCACTAAAATTACTAAAAAGATTTGGTCACTGGTGACCAGGAAAGGTTTTGGAGACCTTAAGTGTAATTTTTGCTCAAAAAGAGCAAAGTAACTTGTTAGCATGATTGTGCCTCTTTCTGACATTCTGGGAATGAGTCTCCAACACATTAAACTGGCTTCCCTTGGTGGTAGTACAGTTTTTACCCAAGTTTTTGTTGCCACAGAAATGTGCTGCAATTAAAAATACACCTGATTTATTTCAAATTGCAACTGGTGAAAGAATTTTGCATCCAGTAACTGGAAAAAATGCTGATCTTTCTGAAGAAATTTACGTATGAGAAAAATTATTCTGTTAGTAAGTGAAACAGTTTCCTCTCCTATTCCTTAAGATTGAGCAATTGACCAAAGACTGGACAAGTAAGTGGACAGACAGGAAAGCCATCATGGAAGAATACAGTGTGGACATCAACAAAGAAAAAGCTGGAGTAACAATAGATTCTAGTTTACCTCATCTAATGGCCATGGATGATGATATCCTCAGTACAGGAGTGGTGCTGTATCATCTCAGGGTGAGATATTGTCACTTGTCTTATTTTACTCTTTAATTTGAAAACATTTGTTTTCTTTGGAAATGGGGAGTGGTTAGGGTGGCATTACAACAGCAGCTATCAAAAAGAGAAGGTCAGAGATCACAAGATATGTAATGGGGGAAAAAAGCAGAAAATACATGGAAATGGAAAAGGAAAAGAATTCATATATGAGCTGACCCTATATTCATATATGAATGTAAGTTGACCTCTTATGAATGCATGTGCAAAAAACTTGATAGTGTATCATAAGGAAAGCAAAATACTCAAATTAGGCACTAGTAGTTTGTCCAAAAAAGCATGTATGTGTAAACATAACGGATGGTGCTTAAAGTATACCAGACATACTGGTCCACATTTTAAGAAATATTTGTATGCTTAAGACTGGAATAGTCTTTATATGTATAGATAAAAGTAAGCTTTAATAAACACAAGCTGACTTTGCCAGTGACTTCTGCATATTGCTTTTAGCCCTACTAGGTCTGCCAAGTAGGTTCCAGGTGTGTAGCATGAAGGCTAATTCCTCATGATCCTACTTGAGTAGCTATTTTTGAAGATCAGGTAGAAATCCTGGCCTCATAGATACTGTTTTGCTTTGTAGCTGCTCATTTAAGGCAAGGTTTTCACCAAGAAACTTTCATAACATTGTATTATATATTACTGCACATTGTGGCATTTAGGTCAAATAGTTTTAGGGGATTTTTTTTATTTTATTAAGTCAGTACTAAACTGGAGTTCAACTTTTTAATGTTGTTTAAATGAATGGAAATTACTGAAATATTCATGCTGTTAAATGTGAAAGGAATGATGGGTGGGCACCTCTACAGAGGTGCACTCATTGCCAAAATATGTGTTAAATGTGTTTGAAAATCATGTATCTGTCTGCTAATAAAAAATCTTTACCCAAAGCTAGGTTTTGTGGTAACTGATATGGTTTAGAAAGAGGATTTTTTTTCTTCCTCTTAAAAACGACAAATATTTAAAACAGAAATCATACTGTTCTTTTACCATGTTGAAAGAGAAACTTGACTAATATTTCTCACGCCAGCACAAAGGAATTGTACCAGGTAATAATAGGAACCAAGTAATGATGTCCTGCACTGATCAACATGCAACTTCAACTACTCAACCCTACATTAACATTAAATATTTATTAGAAGCAATTGGTACTACTTGAATGTTTTACTGTTATTTACCATTTTGGAAACAGCAAATATTTTCCCATACTAATTTTGACAACAACTAAAGTAACTTAAATGTAATCATTTTAAAGGAGTAACCTGGTTTGAAGGGTCACCTTCTGAAGTCATTCATGTCTCTGTCACACTAACATCTTTGTCCCTTCTTTCTTTGCTCCTAGATGCTGCCTTTTCTTTTCTTTGTACTTTACATCTTTTAGTCTCTGGTGTCTGTTACCTTCATCTGAACAGCAAGAAGGTAAAATGTTAGCAGTTCCTTACATAATAGGGCTTAAACATATAATATCACTTTACATTGTATTTCTAGAGAGAGGTCATGGCAGCAGTTTTCAGATCATGTAGAATAAATACTGTGTTACTCTTTTAGTCTCTTGATATTCCATAATATTAATTGCACTAATCAATGCTGTGCCTATGCTTAATTTTCTGGCTTTCATTAATAGAATTTATATGTTTTCCTATAAATTAACTGACCTTTTTTCAAAGCTTAAAAACACGGGATTTCTTTACATTGTTTTAGTAAAAGATGCACTTCATTAACCTTTTTGAAAGTTGTAGCACTCCCAGAAGTGCAGGGGGAAAGCAATCTCAGCTGTTATGATTCTGCAATATACCTTGGGAATTCTACCCTTAGTCATGAGATGCAGCCAGAAGAGGGTAACAATATAAAAGCACTTAAACAGATGTAAAGGTGTGAGATGACATGTTAGGGTCAGGTTGTGCAGTCGTTTTGTCTAAAACATCTTTCACTTTTTTAGGTAGAATACTCAATATTCAATCAGAAAAGAGTATAAATATTGAAATTACTAGCTCAGTAATAGCATTTAAAAAAATGAAATCAACGTGGGCCTGGTTTATGGCTGTTTTTGTTTTGTTTTCTCAGGTTGGGTTAGTTCACTTGTATAGTATCTGTACCCTTGCTCTCACCTGCGATTTATGGTTGGTTTTAAAGTCACCCAGAATCACTCCAACTAACTGGGATACTATTGTGAATTTCATGAGCCAATACAGCTGTAATATACTTTTTTGAATTAAATTGTATTACCAGAGAGTTATTTCAGCAAGTTGGAAAAAGTTTCTTTTGGAATTACAATAACTATTTCCTCGCTAAGTGAAGAAGATAATTGATAAAGAGATCTTTTAGGAGTTGCTTTACTTCTCTTTGTTTAAAATACATGTTGCTAACTCACTGGATTGAGTGAGGCGAGTCAAAGGCCATATGGATCATAAGTTTTCTGGAAGTTGTGGCCAACCGAGGAGGACGTTTTGCAGTTGAGTCCACTGAACGTTAAACTGACATGTATCTCGGTAATTACTTCAAAGCAGGAGCACTGGGCACAATCCAGCTTTCAGCCTCTCCAACAAGGGAGGTCTCAGCAGGCCTTGTACCAGAGGAGTCTGTTGGTTGGTCCAGATAGCTGAGCACTGTGAGGCGCTGAATGATAACCTTTTCCTTTCCCTCCAGTGCAGAAAACCACCGTGATTTATCCATAATTACCCATGACTGCATCATCTTAAACAGCTTCTGTTTTCCCAGTATTCAGGCTTCCAATTACTACTTCTTGCTTCTTTTTAAATCTACGTTACAATATGCTCAGAGAAGAGAGCATATTCAATTTATTCTAATATGAATACAAAACCACATGGTTTCCTGTCCATACTTAATTTTAATATGACTGAAAGAGTTGCCACTAAAGTAATTTTAGAGTGCATCACTTTACCATAACCAAGTACAGTGTCTCTTCAGAATTTGGAAATTATTTTGCTTTGCTTTCCTAAGGAAAAGTGTAGAACTGGTAACAGAAAGAAATAGACAGATGGTAAATTGATTGGCTTTTTTTGGTAGTTTGTTTTTTTTATTTTATTTTCTCATGGTATTGTTTAAATTACTAGTATTTGTGGTGTACCATAAAAATACTGTCTCCCTTCCATCACTGACCTATATTATGGTTTGAGTTTTCTTGTTCTGTAGACTTTTGTCCCTAGGTGGTTCCTGTAATTGAAGTTATTGAATCTTCAAGTTTGAGAACTTGCCCACATACTGCAAGCACTAAGAATACTTTTCATAGATGTCATTTAGTTTTCAGAAAAAAGTTCTTCCTTAGTCGTTTAGATTGAAGAATTCATAAACTATGACAAAGTGCCCTTACAAATTAGGAATTCTGGGACTTCTGTATCTGAAAAGCCTAGTTAAATGCATAATAATTTTGCAGCTTCTTTCCTTCTGCATGGATATTTACTAAAAGCATACTCTCTTTTCTGCAAACAGTAAGTCTCACTATAAAAGTTCAAAGCATCAGGATGTGTGTTCATATTTAAAATATTTGTCTCAAGCACAGTCCAAAAGTCATCCATTAGGGGTTACTTCATCTACTGGAGTCATAGAAGCCAACACAGCTGCAGGATGAGAAGTGATTACAACACTGCAGGGGGACAGCAGGCATATTACGAAGTACGTAGCGTTTGCTTCAAACAGTGCAGTCATTGAGAGGCAACTTGTTTCAGGTGTTCGCTAAGATGAAGTACCAAAGCTTTTTTAATTAGTATATATAATCCACTTTCCTCAACTAACTTTTAAATTAGTTCTTTTCTTGTTTTAGGAAGGAACAACCAAAATTGGAAGAAGTGATTCAGACCAAGATCAAGACATTGGTAAGAGAATGATATTACAAATTATTTTATGATATGGTTAAGGTCAAACCAAGAGGTTTACATTTGTCATGAGTAATAGTTAGTAACATTTGTCAACTTTCTGTGTAGAAGAAGGTAAATAGAAGCAACTAATTATATAAGTTGGGTAAAATATGTTGATTATTTTTGTTCAGGAGTCTGAAAAGTCTTGACCTGATTGAGATATCTTCAGATTTTTCTTCTCACTTGTGAAATGCTACACTAGAGTTTAAAAATTTAACATCCAAATCCTCATATAGTCTATCCTAAACTAGTGGCACAAGTGATCATGAGACATTGAAAATGCTTTTCAACTCTACTTGGACAGAGTGTTTTAGATATAAAATCCAAATTATTCAGAATATCTTTTATTTAATTTCTGCTTTTAATTTTAGCAGTTGATCTCAAGAACTAAATAATGTGATAGCGAACTGAAACTTTATACTCAAATTGGAAACCTTGTAAAATCTCAGCTTTGGTTAGGTTCTGCTAAGCTTTTTTAAGTTTGATTATTTTCTGTCAGTAGATTAGTAAAATATAAACAATAAATTCCATAATGGCATTAAGAAAATTCAGCACAATGGAGCAATTTGCACATCAGCTCACAAATCAGAAAGTGATGTATAGTTTTCCAGGACCAGAAATAAAGAAACAATCTCAGTATTTTCAATAATGAGTTTCAATAATAAATTTTTTCTCTGACCAAGTACTTGACTAGCAGTCAAAGATAGCAATTTAATCCCCTTGTTCTGCACATGATGTAGTTCTTTGTGAAGTGTGCATAGTGTCAAACAGTGTGTGGTACTCTGTTCCGAGGAAAATAACCCAACCTCTTCAACAGGTGAGATAAATCTATACATTGTAGTTTTGCAGGGGCGGTGGATTGAAAGGAATCATTGTATGATAGACAACAACTGTGGGATCGTGACCCTGCGACCAGTTCCAGGCGCACACTGCTCTGTGAATGGGTGTGAAGTCACTGGATCATGTCGTCTGTCACAAGGTAAGGTTTGGGGTTTTTCTGTGAATGCTGTGTTATGATTAACTCACCACTGGAGTTCACAGACAAGCATTTGTGGAATTTGAGCAGATCTAAGAAAGTTATCTCTCAGTCTCCTACTGCTGCCCAGGTTTGATCTATGGCTAGAGCTTCCAGTTTGGAACAAATAAATTAACTGCCTCACAGAAATAAAATTAAGACTTTGGTGACAATTTTCTGACTCCTTTTGGCAATAGTAGTGTGTAGCCTTCTGAAAAGGGAAGACTTGTATTCAGAGGCACTATTATGTAAAGTAGTGGAGACTGGCTCTAAGCCAGCTGACCACTGAAGGGGTTTTTTGGCAATTATATAACATGGTTGAAATGATCTTCAGCTTTTTCACACTGTATTTAGGTGGAGGGTGCAAACCACTAAGTCATAGGCAATGATGAATGAATTCAGCAATAGGCTGCCATATTTTTAGGTTGTTTAAAATAACAGTTCAGCTTCTGTGAACTTGCAGTGATCTAGATTCTTAAAAAGATAATGTAAAAACAAGTCTTCAGCAGTGGGTTGATTAAGTTTTTGGTATGAAGTCATGCTGGCCTTTAATATGAACAGGGAATTTACAGTTATGGTTTGCAGAGATCTCCAAGATTATGGATGATGTCATGACAGAATATAATTCTGCCATTCCATAGTGGCAAACTTTAAAATAGTTCTCTGTTCTGCGATGGTCAGAAAGCTGTTGGTCAGAATTCATTTTTTTAACATACTATTCTGTACTAGTTTGATGAATTGTCTCTGTAAGTGTCTAATTTTTTTTTTCCACAGGGGCCCTTGTTGTCCTTGGCAAGTCTCACAAGTTCAGATTCAATCACCCAGCAGAAGCTGCTATCTTAAGACAAAGAAGATCAGTAAGTTCTACAAATGTGTTTTTCTCTCCTAATTTTTCATTTATTTTCCTGGGTTTTTTCTTCTTAAAAGCCAACCTGATAAAGGTAATATTTCTTCTTGCCATCATATTCACTTGCTTCATTTTCTCCATCTAATGCTCTGTAATGACACTAAACCTTTTGTGGGAGGACACCAGCACTTCTTTCAGATGTGCTTAGCAAAAGATGATGCAGATCCCTTGAATTATTTAGTGTTTCCTATTTCTAGTCATGACTACAGTAGGATTGAAACAAAAAGGCAGAATGCCGCAGTGAAAAGACCAGTTAACAATCTTTCCACATCTGATAATTTTCTGAATCATCTTCTTTCTCTGTTATTTCACTGTCTTGAACGAGGTATACTAGAAGAAATGAAAATTTATGGGATTATGTAGTTAAGTGTTACTGACTCTGGAAGCTCTTAACTTTTTACATACATCAGAAATAGATACAATATTTCTTGGTATGTTAAGCTCAGGAACTAACTCCTGTAAGATATTGTTTGGTTAGCTAGTTCAATAATATTTAAAAAATGAGATAATTCTTAAAATTACTGGCAGATATAACTACAAAACCTAACTGAAAGAGTATAAATTTTCTGGTTTAGGAGTTAACCATATTAGCTGATGACACTGGCAAGAATCCACCTTTTAGAATGGATTTTCATGTAGTAACATTTTATACTTTCCACTCAACTGTCCTTTTGTACTCACTTCTGTAGTTGAGATAAGGGGCTTAACTTCTTTTTGTTTTCCATCTTAATTTCTTGATTAATGAAACATACAGTACATTAAAATAGAGCTGCAAAAAGAGTTGTACTCAGTAACAAATACTTAGCAGTTTTGCTAATTATTGAAGACTTGGCAGAAGTGTGAGATTATAAACTCACATGGGAGCTATTACGCAGCATTGCACATAGTAGTTAACGACAGCGGTATTAGTGATAACTTGAAAGTTCCTGGGTTGCTGTGGTTTATTTTTCTTCCTGTCTTATGTTGTGTGTTTTGTAGATTAATGAAACCCCACCCATTCTGAGTTGTGGAGCTTTGGACTGGCTCAACTTAGATGGAAGCTGCACCAATTCTCCACATTATGTCCTGTCTTCTCTTTACAAGTAAGTTTAAAACTAAGAAAAAACAACTGAACAAACAACTTCTCTTGCGGGATTATGTCTGAAACCAGGGACTTGGTTAGGCAAAAAGAAAGTTATATATAGAATGAGTTCCATCACGTTGTTAAGTTATCAAATAAAAATGTCTGAGAAAATCCACTGGCCAACTGACTAAAATAGAGCATTAAGATACCCAAGCAACAAACCTGGGAAATCATGTATGGATGCACAGTTAAGAAAATGCCTCAGATGAGACTGTCAGACAACCTTAATTCAGTTCACTTGCACATCAGCATTATAGCTGTTTTGATTTACAGCTAATCTATAATTTTTACAATATTCTTACTTCAGGGCACAGAATGGACTTTTCAGAATATGATCTAGCCAAGTTAATTATTACCAATTCACTTTCCCTGCTAATTTTTTTTGTGGAAATGGGGTTTGTTTGTTCTATGAACAAATGGATTCCTTTTAGTTCAAGTCCTTATTGAGCCTTTTATTTCAGAAAGCCAATGTCATTCCCTCTTTTTTTTTGTTTTTAAACTGAAGAGTAAATAAGACATATACTGCTTTCAAAATGTTGAAGGGCTGCTCATACTCAGTGTTTAGTGTATGCTTTTATGGCAGAGCCTTTCTGAAATGGAAAGGATTGGTGTGATGAAGACAGTGATTAATATGTATCACAAAAATTACTTGAGATATCTTCTGGTTTAGTTCATAGCATTGAAAACAGAGTATCACAGAATTAAATGTAATTGGATTCTTTCTCTTTTTTAATTCCTCTCAGCCTGGCACATTCAATTGACCTGTTAAAGGCAAGAAACAGCCATCTTCTCATTCATATCTGTTGATAGTTCTGCTTCTTGCTTTTGATGTGGTAACATACTGGGAATCTTTTTTTCTAGAGGAAGTATCTCATTTTTATGAGCATAAAATGTTATTTCCATTTAGAACATCTCTTCATACTTCTAGTCAAATGCTTCTTTCCACTTTGGATAGTGTATTTTTATGTGTTCTTTTTAATGTGTCTAATCTGTGCATGCTTTTCATTTGCTGCAGTGATACCTGTCTATAAAAAATGTTATTTCATTTTACTTCTTTAGTGATGAACATTTTACACATCATTGCTATTATTTTCTTTGGGAAAATTACAAAGAATTTTAAAAATAAAGTTTTGTCTAATAACCTTCAAAAGTAGATAACAAGTTGCTCTTTACATGGGTATAAACATCAGACGTGGAGCTTTTGTCACAGAAGTTTTTTGATGATCCTAGAAAAACCTGCCGAAATCCAGAAGCATTCTGAACAGTTTGTCACAAATTTGCACTTGGTTTCACCCTTTTTAACCTGACAAAACTGCAGAATGTTTCTGATTGATTTTTTTTCCAGACCATGTTGAGATAGCAGATTTGTTTGTGTTGATCAATTTTTTAATCACTTGGACAGGACATTACAAACATATTTAATTGTTTAACATTACACTCATACTTAACTAGAGTGTTTCAAATGGTTACTTCAGTGAAAATGAAAAACATTATGGCATTGCATTTGCTTGATTTTTATGAATGTCCATCTCTTACAGGAATAAGCTATCAACTATGTCTAATAATAGTTGTTTCCCACCTTATGTAATCCATTGGTCTTTTTTTAGCTCTTGAATAGTTATTTGGCGTAGGTAAACTGAATTGATCCGCTGAGTCTTCCTTTACAGTAACAAGTGAGTCTGTGTTTCTGTACAAACAAGTAGTTTTGCTCATGGAGGGCATTGTGATTGAGACATTCAACCTAAGTTCTATATTATAAGAATAAAATTACATATGTGGTCTCTCAAATGTCCCACTTTCATGAAGAAAAGTCGATGTCAAGTACTTAAAGGTGTTGTCATGGTTTAACCCCAGAGAGCAGCCAAGCCCCACACAGCTACTTGTCACTTCCCCACCAGCGGGATCGGGGAGAGAATTGGAAGGATAAGAGCCAGAAAACTCATGGGTTGAGATAAAAACAGTTTAATAGGGAAAGCAAAAGCCACACATGCAAGCAAAGCAAAACAAGGAATTAATTCACTGCTTCCCTTGGGCAGGCAGGTGTTCAACCATCTCTAGGAGAGCAGGGCCCCAACCCATGTAATGGTTATTTGGGAAGACAAACACTGTCACTCCAAACATTCTTCCCTTCCTCCTTCTTCCCCCTACTTTATATACTGAGCATGATGTCATATGGTATAGAATATCCCTTTGATCAGTTTAGGTCACCTGTCCCAGCTGTGTCTCCTCCCAACCTCCCTTGCATCCCAAATTCCTTGCCCGAGTGTCAGTACAAAAAGCAGAAAAGGCCCTGGCCCTGTGTGAGCACTGATCAGCAATAACAACATCTCTGTGTTATCAACCCTGCATTCAGCACAAATCCAAGACACAGCCCCCTACTAGCTGTGAAGAGACTTTGCCTCAGCCAAAACCAGTCACAGTTTGTCTGAGGTATTTTGCAAACTGGAAATGTAAGGAAAATGTAAGAACAGGGAAAGCTCTTTGCGTGCGTGAGTGTTCTTCTCTTTTTCTCTGTCTCCCCTCTCACTTGAATAGTTCTTGGTGTTCTCCCAGCTGCAAGCAACCTGCATCTTGGAGTCTTCCTCTATTTAAAATAACAGTAACATCTTCGTGTGTAGTAGGCTTCAGTGAAGTTTTTTTGACTGTTTTTGAAAATATTTATGATTTCCGGTGGGTTTTTTACAGTCAAAAATGTAGAAACTGTAATGAAAACAAATGTTCTCCTGAACTAAGGTAAGAATATTGATGTGTCTAAATCATGCTAAAATTTTTGACCCGTTTAGTTCTATCATTCTCCTGCGCTACACTGATTTCCTCCAGAAGAGCTGGAAACTAGACTTCAAACTTTAATTCAAAATATTTTATCATATTGCAGCAAACTAAACTTCAAGCTTTAATTCAAATTATTTTATCATATTGAAACAAGAATCTGTAAGTGCAGCTGCGTTATAGGCAAGTGTCTGCAACCATGTTCTTTCTTAATTCTGGATTTTGTGCAAATGGTTTGCATCTTTGTTGCGTATGTAACCTGCATTTAAAAGCATGACTACAGTGGGGTTTACTCTCAACCTGCTGCTAATTTGCAGCATATTAGACCCCTAAATATATTAAATTTTATGTCAATAGTAGGTACTGTGAATACTCATCACTATATTGAAAATTCCTTGGACAAACTGGGTTCTCTTCTGCTGAGAATAAAATGGCTTAAGGGAAGAGTAAAAAAAATAATTCTGAGCATTAGAATATGGTTCATTCATGCAAAGAAGCACAGCAGCTGCACACAGAATTAATTCAGAAATTGTTTGGTTTCCATGGGTTTAAGTACTTTTTCACCGAGAACTGATAGTACTTTGCTTCCTTCTGGATTTTTATTTCAGAACGTGTCAACATATATATTACAGTAATGATTACTTAATGATATGAGTCTTATCTCCCATGATGTCGGTATGACAATATTTGTCTCATCTGCTTTTCGTGAGTTGAATTACCAGTTCAACCTTCAATTGTACATTAAGATATTTTGAGAAATGAAAGAGAAAAAATTTCTACCATTCCACGTAAATATTAAAACTTTAGGCCTGTAAATTTCCTTGAAAAGAGGTGTGATTCATTTTACTCTTGGTTGCTTCCTCATACACCCTACTCAGAAGAGCCCCAGCACTCCAAATTTCTGATGTTTGCTGTCAGCCAGCAAACACACAGAAGGCTTGTGAATGGCATCAGTCATCAAATAATAGTGTCACCACAAATAAGTCGATGATAAAGTCTTGTTCCTGTTCATTGCCTTAACACTATATGGCATATAAATATAAACTCTGATTTTATTGTCTTGCTGGTTTTGGGGGGAAAAAAATAACACCCCAAAGAAACCCAACAGTGGAGTTGCTCCATTAGACTCAAGTGGTATGGCAGCACACTGACTTAATTTTATCTGCTTGGAACATGTTTAAACTCCCTTTCCTTGAAAGTTGCAATATTGTTAAACTGGGGAGAAAAGAATCTGGTACAGAATAACACAACACAATTACTATTCTAATGTGGTATAGTTAACATGTTCAACTAATATTTTTAAAATACTCTGAGTTCTCACTAACAGCTTTCATCTGAGAATTTCAAAGTGCTCTACAAAAAAAGAAACAAAAAAAAATAGACATCTTTTGCATCTCTTAGAAGATCCCTCAAATATTCCATTTCACAAAAAAGTGCACTGTGTCAATTACAGAAACTCTACAACTTACAGCAGAATCACGTATAGTGGGTTAGCAGGGGAACTAATTGTATATATAACTGAAATTGTGAAGGGAAAACCTGTGTTAGCTGAACTGGAATTGAGCAAGAAAGGAGTAACCTTTACTGGAGTGTGTGGCTGTGTCTTGTAGCTGTGACTCTTTGACAGAACAAGGTTGGGTTTAGAAATGTATTTAAAGGGATGCCTTACATAAGTCATTGCCTTACTGTTATTTTGGGGGCTTAGGCAAATAAAAAGAGATTTTCCATGGAAAGGCTAAAGAAAACAGACATACAAAAGGCACAGGTGTGTTTTTTATGTAAGCAAGACAGCTTACAGCTTAATCAGAAATCCAAATTATACTTCACATGATGGTAACTTCTATGGAGGGAATTAATCTGCATGTACATTTCCAAAGATCCCTTATTTCTAAAGGTCTCTGACTCTGCTGGCCATTCTGACTGATTTCTGACTCCCACCTCCTGCCCACCAATACCCAACTTTTGCTTTGAGTTCTGTGGGTGGCATTCCTTCAGAATACAAGGTATTCATATCTTCTTCGTTGCTCTTCCCTTTGCTTCAGGGAGGAGAAGGGAGAGGTCTGGGCCTCTGTGCTAGGCAGAAGCAGATGTATGATCCTGTGCAGCTGCGTGGTGCCTGCTGCTGCTGTGTGATGCTCTGAGGCCCTGTGGGAAGTGCCCCGGATTGGACACGGGTGGAGGGGGAGCATAGAGCAGGAGGGGGTGGGGGAAGTTGTGTGGATGTATATTAGCGGATAGGCTTTTAACTCTGACTTCTGATTGCTCTCAGTGTGCGATTCGCAAGGGTGCAAAATGCCTTGCCAGCATCTTTTTTTGTCCTTTATTTTTAACTCTCCTTCTCCTGGAAAAAAGCACTTGTGAAAGAAAAATGGAATTTGAACACTAGGCAGCCAGAAAGATGGGGATGCTAACTTGACTGATGATTTCTTTTGAAGAACTGGCACATTTCAGCTTTTACCAGCAGTGATTATTTTCACTGGAGTTTCTCTATTTGAGCCTTAAGATTTTGTTGCAGCAGGTATTCAGCCTCACCACAGAGCTGTTGCTGCCATAGTTACTGGAAACTGCATTATGCTGTAGCAGCCGCCAGCCTCTGCATCAGCAGTAGAAGTGTTTGGGGAAGAGGGGAGGAGAATTGCACAATAGGATCCCAGAGAGCTGACAACAAAACCGGCTGGAAAAAAATGTGGATTTACAGATGGTTCATTTAGCATGCAACGTGCAAACTTTGTGGAGAGAAAAATGAGATGGAAAAACACGCCGGCAGAATTGGTATAATATGAAAATTTTCTCAGTGATTTGTGATTATCTTTAGTTTAAGGTTGGTGTCTTTTTGTTGTAATTTTACTTGCTGTTTTCAATGGTTTACTTGGAGGAGGGGTAACTGTTGACACTTCTTGCTGCATTCAGTACACCTAGAAATCTGCATGCTTTTATGAAATTCTCTGCAGGGCTGCTTTTTTTTATATGCTGAATGCCAGAGTATGCTGGTCCTGTGAATCCGAGATTTTATGTACGTCTTGATACCTAAAGAAGTGAAGCTGTTTCTCTTATGTTTGTCCTGAGGTTATATTAATTCCTGCTAGAACTATATTAAGTGTAGATTGCTTATGAGGAAAAGCAGGAATATGAGCAATAGCAGTCTGTGCTTGATTCCTGTATCTCATAGTATTCCAGTAGTTCAAGTCTTAATTTAACAGTACATCTGATGTAAGATTAAAGAAACAAGTAATCTCATCTCCCTATTACAAAATTGGGCTAAATTCTTATGTTAACTGTATTGATATTTGGTTTTAATTTAATCATTCAAACATGTACTATAAAAACTGATTGTTCTTTGGATTGTATATTAGGTGATTTAGTTATGAAGTGTGTGTGAATCTGTTATTTTCTTTCTGGGCCACTGTCATCTCATTTTTTAGTTTAGTCTGTCATGTTATTTCGAAAACCAGCAAGAGTGTGTTGACATAACATAGTATGTTCAAAGGTAGAAAAGGAGCATTCTGACTTTATGCTCTTGGTTTCAGCAGTTTCTGTGAGAGATAGATCTGTATCCCAAATCAGACAGTCATTTTGTTTCCACAGTCAGAAGTCTCACAGCCAGAGGGAAAATATCTTCTGGCAAAAATGTATTATGTAAGTGGCTCTGCGTGAATTTTTGCTTTCTTTTTGTTCCACTTGAGAAAACAGTCTTTAAGAAGCAGCTTCATAAAAGCAGTGTTTAATGTGCAATCTGTGTATTCACACCTGTCTTTACTGCCCTGCCTGTTTTTTGGGGGTTTTTTTGTACTACTGAAAATGAGGAGATGAAACAAAGAGACACTGAAAGAACACCAAAAACTGCAATTTGTATACATACATTCAGCAACAGTATTTTATTACAGAAACTAACCTTACAGAGAGACAAAATTGTACCAACCAGGTACATCACCTGAACAAAAGCAGAAATAATAGCTGCAGTGGTTGCTGCACTGTGTTTGTTTTTCCAAGGTTTAAAGTGAAGTATGGATATGCTTCTGTACTCTGCCTTTCTGGGATGTAGTCATAGTATGGAAATATGATTAGTACCATCAGTTTGGCCTGCACCATGTTCTGCTCTGTGTGCAAACACACATGCCTGTTGGAAAGGATCTCACAGTTTCATATTAGTTCAGCAAAAAGCCATTACCACACACATGAGGGAATGAGGGAATATGCTAGTGCTGCCGAGAACAGCAGACAGCACGCTTCCACGTGCATTGTCTGCATTGCTTATCTCTGATACTTTCTAATGTAGGGGTGGAGTGTTGTTTCAGCAATATTGAAAAGTGTGGGAAAAGCTTCTGACCCTCTCTGAGCTGTAAACAGATGTTACCTAACCACCTCTGCAAGCTTTGTTAGGTCTTTGGATTAAAATGCAACACTGAGTTGTTTCAGATACTTAAATGGTTTGGGTTTCAGTTTGTAAATGGTTTGGACTCTGGCAAGTCGATTTTATGGAAAGATTGGCTGACAGCTAAAAGTGGTTAGGAAGAATGAGAGACATTTTATAAGATGAATTTTACTTTATCTAGTTTTAGTAAACAGTTGCAGAACAAGAATTCTTTCTCTACTGTTTTACTATCATGCTTCACTTTTCACCCTGCGGGCACTCACTTCATCAATCTCATACAGAATGGCCCTAATAATGATAAATTAATAGAAATCAGCTCTTCTGATACTTGACTTTCAGATGTTTGATAATGCTAATGGATCCTCATCACTTCTCTTGTATGTACTTTGCGTCTTTCACATGTGTCTCACATGAAGTGACTTGCCCAAGGTCATGTGAGACCAGCCAACAAACTTAGACTCATATTTTTCAACTTTCATACCATCCTATGAATCAGAGTCTCTTAGTCAGTTATGTCTGTTAGTAGAACATGTTAAAGACTCTCCCACTGTCAGAGTATGCACAGAGACTCTGTCAGGTTTAGTGCATAGGCATCCAGAGGCAATCCTTGCCCTGAAGACCTTGCAGCCCAAGTAGGTGAAAGCACAAAGGTGATGTTAACTGCTCCAAAATCAAAGAGCTTTTGTCTCAGATCAGTACTTCAACATCCAGAGTGTATGGCTGCTCCATTATATTTCCCTTGGAACATACGGAAAATTACCTCAAAGCTACATTCAGGGAAAGCCTCCCTCAGTTACCACTGAAATCATGGGAGCTTTTCCTAAACGAGAACTTTCAGATTTAATACTGTGTTTAAAAAACGGTTCTTCTTCAGCTGACCGGTCTAGCTTTAACCTCTGAGTTCACCCCCAGTGGTTGGTGGCATTACAAATACCTGAACAGCTGGGGATTTGTAATCGCCATACGAGTATTTCAGTGCTGCAGTGAAGTGTCAGTTCAAACCTGCTTCAGCTGAATGAGAAATGAGGCATCCCATTTCTATTTCCTGGAGATCAATTACAGTTTATCTAAGAGGAAAAAAAATTACAAATCACAGGGTGCTGGCATCTTTGTAGTCAAGCCAAGGACAAACAGATCTTGGAGCTGCCTATTCTTATAATTTGTTCATGTGAGTCACAAATAGGCAGAAACCATTTAGCAGATTGCAGTAACAAAGTTTGTCCTCTGTTTGCACCGTGCCAGACAATAGAACAGAAGATGTTCTCTTTCAGTTACTCTCACCAGCATTACATTTACATAAAGATTACAACAAAACTGAATTCTGTTTTTCTCGTGTGAGTGAGAGTCACAGTAATATTGTAAATTATTGAGAATCTTAAAGGGTTTTTGTACTGAGGCTTTCCCCCTGCTTCTTAAGAAAGTATGTTCCGTGTAAAGGTACTCCAGGAGATTTGTAGGCTTTGGCTGCTTAATTGTTTCTGTATCTGTTTTGTCTACCACATTAGCACACAGAATCAAGTTTTTGCTGTAGAAATCATTGCTTTGAACACATGCTCACAGTTCTAAATAGAGATTTTAAATTATTCCTATGTAGCAAAGGTCAAACACTCTTTTCACAAAGGTGACCTTGTATTGGTAATGATTTTGCAAACTACAGGATGTTTCCAAAGCTTCCTTTTGAAATTTTATTTTGGGGGTTTTTTGACCTTCAGGGACTCTTTAGTTTTGGTACCTTTGCTCTCTTTAGAAGTATAATAAATACATTATTTACTTTATTAGTAAAATATATTCAGAACATTTTTTCAAGAGTCAAAGGTTTAATTTTCTGAGGTTATATATAATAATGCGGTGTTTAGAAACAAAACAACGGGCAAAGATCATTTATCACCTTTATATATAATCAAACTGTAATGTTAGGAATTTCTTGATAGCATGTGTACAGGTAAAATATATATTCCTTTCGGAAGGTTATTTTGAATATTATCATGGATTATGCTAAGAATAGATACTACTTTGATTGTTACTCTGTGTGTGTCTATAAAATTCTGGCACAGTCAGGAGCCCAACATCTTGGAGGAGACTGTAAAGCAATTTTTCACACGTTAGTCACTTTTCTGATCACAATTCTGCTCCAAATATAGAAGCAGTAACCCAATATTTGTTGCATCCAACAGAGAATTTGGTGATCAAGGTCTTCCCTTGGTGCTGTCAGAGACTGTCGGTGTAATCTCAACAATGCCTGTAAATATTTCTAGGTTGGAGCCTTCTTGGTCTGAAAACAGGGGAGAATGTTTGTCATTTCTGTAAAGTGCTTTGAAGTACTTAGACAACAAATATATAGTGGTTGTAAAATTTTTTAACTTACACACCACCCTCAATCTCATTTTTGTAAGACTTATAGCAAAATGGAAAGTGACAATATTTTTAAAGTTCTTTTTGCTATTATCTTTCTGGCAGTAGAATTACCTGCTTCAGCAGTAGAGCTTCCATGTTTGCTGGTATTTTTGACACTTGCAGGATTGCAGCCTGCTGTGACATGCATATACACAGCTACTTTACCATAACGAGTTTTTATCATAATACACCCTTAGAAACAAAACAATATCTTGAATGTTGTCTGTCTTTCCTTAGTAAGATGACTTGTTTTACTACAAATAATACTCGTTTCTGGTTTTAATTCACTGTCAACATTTGTAACAGCAGAGAAGTAAATGCTGTGCATGAAGAGTACAAGCAGAAACTGAGAGACCAGGAAGCTTTCCACAGAACACAGATTCAACGACAGCAGCTCTATGTTGAGGATTTAAAGCAACAGATTCTGAGAGGACAGATCAAAGCAGAGCGGGAACTAGAAAATGACCAAGCACTAATCAACCAGCAAATCCAAGAAAGTGGGTACCTGACTCTTCCCCTCCCTCAGTGCCCTTCCATTTTACTGCATACTTTCATCCTGTCTGTGTTTTTGTCCTAGTGCTGCTTTGTTTTACGGTGGAACTTTTATTACAGCTTATTACTAGTTTTCTCTTACACTTGCCTTTCCCTTGAGAACAGTTACTAAGCTCTGGTTACCAGGACTAAAGGGCCTCCTTCACAGCACTCCAGCAGCACTGTTTAATGAGCTCTGCAGGTCACGGCTGGGAGGGAGAGCACCAGCTACTCCCCTGTGGCACTGAGCCTCTTCTCTTCTGGGCTGATCCCCATCCTGCCTCCCTACAGTTTTGCTCTGCTCACATCTGTAGTGCAACTCTGCCATGTTTATTCCAAAACTGGATCAAAAACAGAGACGCATGCTTTGGTGCAGATAGGAGTTGTTTCTAGGAAGTTCTACAGTGTGTGCAAAAGTACTAAAGGCTACAACAGGGATCACATTTAAAATGGCAAAAAGCTATGTCAGAATGTGAAACCACAGCATGTTTTGAGAGGTATTTTTTAGTGTCAGTGGCCTCTGGCCCCCAGAGATGCTACTTTGTATGCAGGCAGACGTATTCAGCAAGATGCTTTGGGGGGGTTGGGCTACTCCTTAATGGGTTTATAGACTAATTTGGGAACATTTCAAACCTTGAGATGTTTTGAATCACTGAAATTGATGGTTATAGTGTTCCCTAGTTTGTCTTCTAGTGAATGATTTGATCCAGGTTTCTTGATAAGCCAAGGGCACCTATATAAAGGCATCATTCCTACCTGGCAAAATCTGCTATTTGCTCCTGGAAGAAGAAAACTTTTGTGAATTTTTGGCAATGTCTCAGACCAAAATTTATGCAGTCAGCTATCTTTTAATTATGCCAGCCACAGTGAAGAAAGGAAATTGTTTTCATGGGAAATAGCAGAATATGCACAGAGAACAGGAGAGTTCCCCCAAAATACCTTTATTTTGTGGCTCTGCAGACTTGTTCTCTGCTTCCCTTTAGTTCTCCTGTTTTCACTGTATTAATGCAAAGCATAGCCAGGCAGGTAGTTTTTGCCAGCCAAATACAATTCTTCACTTGACAAACCACCAAAGTTCTTCACCTTTTCTGTGGCTCAGCTCCTGACAGAGGCAAGTTTGTGAGCAGAGATTAATTAGCATCTTAGAATTTGCAGGTCTTTTGCAGGGAAACTGATCTGCCAAATATTCTGCTTGCTAAAACATGCTAAAGAGGACACATCTGGAAATAAAGAGTTGAGGAAAAAAGCTTTTTATGTGAAAGTTAAAAATATTATTAAGAAAAAATAACTAACATAATGACTAAAATGCTTCCCTTTTATCCATAGATTAACCATCGAGCTAGACTTCTACTTCTGTGCATGTGCTCTGTGTAGAGTGGCCAACATAAACAGAATGGGAGACTTACTGTGCTAGGGATCACTAATGAAGTATGTTTAACAAGATCAGGAGTCACCAAGCAAGTGATGCTGACAATGTCTATGCATTAGTGATTTCTTATGATAGGGAAACTTCTAGCGCCCCAAATTCCCCTCTCGCAGCTTAGCTGTGCAGAGCTGCAGGTAGCCCTCATTCATCACATCAGACTTAAATACCTCTTAATTCCTACGCCCCTGCATAAGCAAAAGTTGCTTATTCAGTAAAGGACTGCACATTGAAAGTAAGCCCAGCCAAAAAATGTTGCTGCTAGTAAAACAGCAGTGCTTTGGAAAGCTTTGGTTCTTTGAGAAATCCTCCACTTTTAAAGGAACCTGGCCTGAGTTTTTTACATTACTTGTTCAGTGACAGATTTTTTTTTTTTTTTTGCTTTGTTGGCTGAATATGTATATTTTTATAGCAGTATAAAAAATCATCTTCATTAAGAAAACATGTCCAAGCCATCAGATACAACCTGGTTGTGGTGATCTCAAGAATTCCTTCTTTTGTTACCAGTTCATCATAGCTCAGATTGGAGCTGGTGTGCTCTGAAAAACCTCTATCCCCTGCATGGAATAAAGTAGTTATTCCATGTATCCAGTAGTTATCCAGGGTTAAAACCAAATCAACCTAGTATTCTGTTCTCTACTGCTTCCCCACTGACTGCAAAGATCAGGTTCCGAATATTTAGAGAAGACTAAGTGTTAGCAGAGGTAACATTTTATTATCAAATTAGGTTAATCAGTTGGTTTGTGAACATATTTAGCATTTATAAACTATGGGGGTCATTAACAAAAGCACAGAAGCTAATTCTTTTTGTGGAGTAGAGTGCTAATTCTGTGAAAAATATGCATTGGCTGGTGGTATGAGCTTGTGTTTTTAGAATTCTTTTGTCATGATCGCTAAAAGTTGTGTTGCCTTTACCTGTGTCCTTGCCATGACAGTATTTATTTTATTTCATGTACATTGAACTAGATGATCTCTAAGGTCCCTTCCAACCCCAGCCATTCAATGACTCTGTAATTCTATGATTACATGCTAAAGCACTCATGTACAAGGATGTGGGTTCCCATCAGGCTGTTTTGGCAAGTGCTTGTTGGGGCAGTCGTAGTTGCAAGAGGTAGGAAATTTGTGGTTGTTGCTCTACCTTAGCCAGGTGCCACAGAGGGATTGTGTTGCTTGGAAAGTTTTCATCTGATGCATTTAGCGAGGCTGTGAGAACTCTCCAGCAGGTACCTATACAACGACATCCCTGTAGCCTTGTCTTCAACTCACTTGGAAGGCTGCATTCCCATCTGCAGGACTGGTGGCTGTCAGCTGCCCTGCAAATGAGGCCCATCCAAAGTGGGGCATAGGAACATCCAGCCACCAGGCTTACTGAACTTGCCACCAATAAGCATGAGCAAGAAAATTGCCATTTCCTGTGCTGTACAAAGTACATTAGCATGACTCTGGGCTCCCTCATTTTCAGCGTGCCTAGAAAGTGAGAAAAAACAGTTTGCAGGTGGGTTTTTTTCTTTTGTTGTTCAGTCAAGTTAAGGAGGAAAGGAGAGTACCAAAAGTCTCAAAGATAAATGTTTGGTTTAGAATAGCGGTAAAACATTCAAATGCAGTGATGAGAAATCAGTCACATTTTAAGATTGCACAAGTGCTTATTTTTTCATTCAAAATGCAGGAATCTATTAGCCAAAAGTTCATCAATATCTGCATAAAATTCCATTTGCTGCATTAATGCAGAAGCAAATGCTGAACTCTAGCTCTGTGCAACTTCCTCTTCCAGTTCCCTTGTTAACTGTGTTCCCAGTGCACATACATTTGTTCCCTAAGTAACACATACAAAGTTTGAACATGTGACTTCAGAATAATAAAGCAGAAGTAGTAGCATACTTCACAGAAAAAAGCTAATGAACTCATACTTCACTACTGTGAATATACACCCTGTGCCTGAAAAGTGCACAAGTGCACAGAATTGAACTCAGGTCTTTTCATGCTTCCACTGTATTTTAACAACAAAATTGAGGTGATGTTTGAGTGTAATCTTTGAGAAATTGACACGTGTTCTACTTTTTACTCACAATGTCTTATCCACCAGTCTCCTCATCTGTATTACCAACCCCCTCTGCTCATACCCTGCAGTTGCTATCCAAGTCCTTAACCCAATGGAGAGGCTTTCAGTTATCAACTAAGTAGAGCAATGATACATTTTCCTTTAAATAGTTTGCCAAGTTTCCACTCTACATGCATAGAAATTCTGTTCTCAAATGATCTCTTGAGGCTGATTAAATAAAGAAACAAGGTAGTAGAATTTTTTCTATGATTTTTACTTTCTTGCAATCATTGTTTTGTTTACAGACCAGCAGTGGCTTATAAATGAGAATAAACGTCTGGCTGCCCTTCAGCAGCAGCAGAGGGAGTTTGCAGTGCAGACAGAGCCTACACTGTATGCAGAGGCCGAGGTGCAGAGTAACACTGGGGTGGAAATCTGCCTTTCCCTGTTACAACAGAACAAGAAGAGACTGGTGCAGCTGGAGCTTTTGCGAAGATACTCCTTAAAAAAGGCCGAAAGAAACATAAGGAGGAAAAAGGTCAAATTCCAGTTGGAACGAATAGTCAAGAAGCAGAAGTTACTGGAAGCCAAGCAAAACCTAGAGCAGCTAGAAGCTAGCTGCTGGCTCAGTGAAGAGTGTGTGAAACAATCCCAAGTCCTAAATGAAAATATTGCTGTACGGTCCTGTTCGGATCACCAATTGCAAAAGAGATGGAAGTCATTGGGTTCGAGTTCCTTGCAGCACAGGCAGCATTTGTTCTGTAACACACATCTGCCCCAAGTACCCAGGTAAGTTAACATCTGCCAATTCTTCTGCGCTTTCAAAAGTAATGTAAATTCAAGGTATTTTCAGTGGCCACCTGTAATCCCAAATGCCTTTCAATGTATTGAAACAATCCCAAACCCTGCAATATCTGTGCACCTACTATACTGTACATCCCACTAGAGCAGTTTGTCCTTTTCCACTGGGTTTGTACTGTGCATTCCCTACTTTCTCAATGTTTTTTTACATTCCTCTCTCAAGCCTTTCTGCACTTTTTACCTCTTGGAGAATGCTTTCCGGAACTGGCTTAACTCTTGTTATTGCCTTGTTCAGATTGTTGGAAAATACTAATTTCTGCATCATTTTATCTTGATTAGGATCAAACTCTTCCTTCAGAATATTCATATCTTTGGGGTGATTATGGATCGGGCTTTTACACTGACCAGCCTTTCTCAAGCTAACCAAAGATCTCTATGCAATGCTAAGAAGTTGTGGTGCTAGGGTATCTATCACAGCATGGTCCTTTGCTGTTCTTGCACCCTAAACTCTGCTAAGTAGGTTTCTGTGACTTAGAACCATCCTTTATGTTTAATTAATGTTTGTAGCTACTTGAGCCTAGAGAGACTCAGTACCAAGCTATTGGTACTGAGCATTGAGCTATTCCTTTGCATGCAGAGCATATTTCAGAATAGCAAGGGGATTGTATAGTTACTGACAGAATTTACTTTTTCTTTTATTCCCTGCTAGAATTTGCTTTTGAAAGGCATTAAGAATTTTGCTTCATGAATTGTTACTGTTAACTACAAAACATTACCGAGGTGGAAATGTTGTTAAATACATTATTCAAGCAAGGATTGGATTTTATTTCTTCTTTATTTCCACAGCTGTTTGCTGAAGAGGGAGTCTGTCTCAGAGTTATCTACCTCACCAAACACTGATCAATACTGTGAAGGCAGTACAACAGGGAGGTTGTCACCTGTAGAATACATGTACAGAAGTGGTCAAGACATTTCTGAGAATGATGACCTTAATGATGACAAGGGGATCTCCTTTTCGGTCCAGAGGCAGCTAACTGAAAAACAAAAACCATCTTCAACTGCAATTAAAAAAGTAGCAGAAAAAGACTCTAATGATTCGGCTATCATGGCTTATATCAATAAAAATTACCAAAAAATCGAAAAGTTGGATGACAACCCAGGGCAAGTTGGATCTCAAAACCAGACCTCTAAAGACTCCTCTCCTGATCTTTTTAAGGAGAAAGATGAGCCTAAAACCTTTATTACAGGGACAAGAATGACAAAATCAAAGGTGCTAGGAGATTTAAGTCAGCCTGAAAGTAGCAATCTAGCACAAAATAGAGCTCAGGTATCCAATAAAAAGATTAGAATGGATATCAATGGAAAAGGCCACAGGTCTTCTCCAGAAAACTTTCCTAAACAAATGAAGAAAATAGTGTATGGAAACCCATCAGTGCATATGAACCAAACCATCACGAACTGGAGGACAGAGCCAAACTCAGCCTTGCCAAGTCATGAGAAATCACCAGTGGAACAGCAAGAATTTCTGATGGCAGCCACATCAGTAGGAAATCTCACTAAGATGAACACACAGGCACCGCTCTCTTACGTTGAAAAAAAGTGGCACAGTGCTGAGATGCTAAGTGCTGGAGTGTCCAAAACGGCCACAGATGTGCTGGGGGACTGGCAAGAGGATGACGAAAATGAGATTTCTGATACTGACAGTTCCTATTCTGTAGATTCTCTCTCCTGCACTTATGTAAAAGCTTTCCCAGAGAAACCAAAACAAGATTTTGACAGAAATAAATGTCCTGCCAACCCAGAAGATTCTGAGAGCGATGACAGTCAAATGTCACAAGACTCTCTGGTAGAAAAGGAAAATAAAGCCAAAAAGCAAAATACAAGCCAATTTCACAAGTTAAAGATCCATCATGAGCCAGCTAAGCTTAACAAAAGCAGAACTCAGCACCACATTTCATCCTCTGTAACATCATACGCATCTCGTAGGAACCTGGAAAAGGCTGAAAGAAGCTTTTCTCTGGATAGTTTAGCTGATGGAGAAGAGATGCCAGCAGAAGATCTGGTAGAAGAATCCAAATCTGATTCATCTGATGAAGTGCCAACAGAGATTTTCTGGAAGTTACAAACTCCTAGATTACCAGCTATACAGACTGAAGAAGACCACCAGTCCAAGACCTGCAACAGAGATACAGAAGGAACAAGTTACGATGTGAAGCTGAGCAGTTCCTTTTATTTGGACACTAAGCCACAGCCTGCTTCCAGTAATGCTTGCAAGCAGTTGCTGAAGGGGACAAAAGTCTCCTTTGTAGAACAAGAAAGGTCTCTTGATAAAAGACTGTATTATGCAACTGAAAATCCTTTGCTTAGTAATGATGCTTGGCCTTCCTGTGATTCAAAGGTTGACATCAGCAGCCCCAGAATAACAGCACCTTCTTTCCATGAAAATTTGGAATTTCAGGAAGCTCATCTGTGCTCCTTGAGGAAACCAGACCTTTGGCTGAAGAAAGATGATCTAAAGCAGTCAGCTGCTGAAGTTTCTTTTGTTTCTGGCTCTAAGCAGATTCACAGCATTACTCACTTACCACATCGTGTAAACGAAATAAATTCAGTTTTCTCCTCTGACACATCAGAAGTACCTTTACCTGAAACAACAACTGCAAGCAGAGTTTCTGAGAGTGGATCATTAAATAAGATTCTTAAGGAATGGACAAACTCTAATGAAAATTCATCCTTGGAATCTCAAAATGTAATGTCCTCATTTGTTAGCTCAGTAGGACCTAGTTCTTCTTTTGTTCCTACTTCAGCAAAACGTGATTATTATAAACATTCAAGGTCACAGCATTCTGAACAAGAACAGGATGAATTATCTACGTACGGATCTACCATTGAGTGCACACAAACATTCCGCTGTTTGGCAAGCAGCTCCACTGCAGACTGCTTGTCACTGGTATCTAGGAAAGAGGAGGATTCTCTCCCCACAACTCATCCAGAGCTGCCAAAAGATCACTCTCTGAAAAAACCACCTTTTGTCTCTGTGTTGCCTGTGCAAACTGCGGAGTGGAGGAATGGCTGTTTAGATGCAGATTTAGAAGACGATTTCTTCAGAACTTTTTCAAAAGATGAGCTTAACAATGGCTATAATAACTTGATGGCAAAATCAAGCATGACAGATTCAGGCAGGGGAAGTGCATGTGTCAGTGCACCTGCTGCTGAATCTTCTATGGGACTTGCTCATAATATGACCTCAACACAGACATCTGCAGTAAAACACATCCAATTTGGAAACCATGGGCAGCTTTTTCCAATACAGAAAACACCAACATGTTGTGATGAAGGTTTCTTTCTCAGTGACTTAACAAATAAGAACTGCTCTCTAGTAAGCAGCTATGAGTTTCAGACATTGGCTGGACAAGGAGCAGAATCAACTGTCACAGAAGGTCTCCTCAGGTCTGGGGAGAGTAATTTGGAAACAATGCAAGAAACGGATTATGAACAAATATCTGCAGAAGAAGTAACAACAGAGACAGATTTTTCCTCACAGGAGACAACATATCGGTATCACCCTTTAGCTGTTGCTGCCAGTGCAAGTTATGACCAATCTGCAACACCAGTAGAGATGTCTGAAAAAGACATAATCTGTATGGAAACAAGCACAGATAGCTTGGCAGAGGTTGTGCCAGAAGTGCCTTCATTCATAGATCATGAAGAATATGAATCAAAGGATGAAGACTTGTCTTCACTGCATCATTATGAATTCAAACACAACCCTGTTCCAAAGGATTACTCCCACAAGTGTGCTCTAGCAGACAGTCAGGCAAGTTGCTTATCCCAGCAAATTTCAGAAAATTCTACATTATGCACTGATAATATAAGAGAAGAAAGCAGTGAAAGCAAAAAACACAATGCCTTGAAGTCTCAGGCTGTAGTTCAGAGAGAATTTTCATCCAAATGTGAAAACTTAGGGGTAAACGAAGTAAGTTATTTCATAGTGAATGTAAATGGGAAAGACACTAAGTCCTTCTCTGCTGCTATTTGTGAGACTACAAATGATTTTCTCCCAGAATCTAATTCAAACATATTTTACAAAACTTCAATGAAAGCTAATCTTTTTCAAAGTGCATCTGAGACTGAAAATTGTGATAAACTGTTGGAGCATGTCACAATGGTGAAAGGAGATTGTAATGCTACATCTAGTCTTACTGTGGAAGTCAATGCCACAGAAAGTTGTTCTGATGTACATTCTGGCTGCCTTTGCACAACATGCTCTTCAAAATCAACAGGGCAGAAAAACAGTACACATAAGACAACCGACACTTCTGTGGAATTTGATGCCACCATTCTCTTGGAAACAGAAACACAGAACAAATCTTTACTTGAATCAAGAAAAGAGAAAGAAGCCTTTTTTGAAAGTGCTTGCCCAGAGGACATCTTTCTTGTTGAAGATGATGTAAATTCAGAGTTGGAAAGGGTACTTAAATGCAACACAAATACATCAGCTACCATTTCTCAAGAGGAGAGTTCATATATAAATAAAGAATTCAAATTTTTAAGAAACTTAGAAACTGATCCAGAAGAAACCATAGCTCCTTATCAGAATATAGAGGCAAGCAGTGATGCAGAAATAATTAACCAATTAACCAGTAGTGCAATCAACTTAGAAGAAAATGCATTGGAAATTGAATCCAGACAGATTGAAAATTTACCTGACAATCCAGAAGCCAAAGTGCAAAGTATAACTGAAGACAGAAGTGGAAAGGATTTTAAAGACATCAGTCTATCTCAGAATCCAAAGAAACCTATTGATACTGTAGCTTGTGAAGTTCAGTGTGAGTTTAATACAAATCCGTGCCTGATGCATGAAGTGGACACAGATGAACTGCAGGAAGCCAGCACTGAGGTAGAACATCCTCAGGAATCAAAAGCATTCCTGCATTCTGGCAGCCAACTTGAAACAAGCAGCTTTTGCCAAAGAGAAAAAAGTGAGAAAACAGAAACAGGTATTTATTCACCAGAGTTTTCTGTTGCTCCCAAACCCACTCCTTCAGCTGTGTGTTCTCACACAACAGATATTGCTCAGAATATTTCAGGGTTCCTTGATACTTGTGAGGGGCTTGTAGAGATGAACACAACGACAGAAAATGTAGCTGCAACAGTACTAATCACAAGGAGGCAAGCAAATATTTTAGGAAAACTCGAAAATGAAGAACAAATAAGTTCTAACAATTCAGTTGAGCATTGTGTACCAAACTGTTTGCTCCAGGAAGACAAAGTTAATGAATGTGAAGTGACTGGGAGTGAAAAAGAAATTACTGTGACATACACCAAGGAGCTGGATATTACAAAGCAAGAAGACACATGCACAGATGAAAATGTTTTATATACTGAACAGTTTCCAGCTCTGCGTCAGATGTACTGCGACAGAGATGACGAAGAGGGGAGTTTAAATCAGTTTAAGATCCCTGAAAGATACCTGACAGCTTCAGAACTAGAACAGAATATACTGTCAGAGGATGATTCAAGATACCATGATCCTACTGAAATGAGTGAAGACGGGGACTCAGTAGACTCTGTTACAGAAACAGGAAATGTAGTTGATTCATGTGAATATTCAGTTGATTATAGTGATGGTAACAACCAATATAGAATTGCACAAAAATCTACAAGTCTTGACAGACATATGTATACGAGTTGTGCTATGGGATCTCCTGAGCACAGCACTTCAGAAAACTTGAATGTAGGTATTGTTAGAAAAAGGCCTGATATTTGTGAATTGGATCCAGTAGGCTCTAGAGTTGAGGAGGAGAAAGTGCTTTTGATGAAGCTAGTGCAAATGGCCAAATCAGACCAAAAAAAGCAGATGTTTGTAGAAAACACAGAGGAGGTAGAACTGATCTTTTTACAAAACCTGGATGAACTATTCCCTGAAAACAAAGATAGCTACCAAATGACACACGATGACAGCAGATTAAATGAAATCTTAAGAGAAAGCCAGTGGGTGTCTACCAGCTTTTCTAGAAAGAACGAAGACGTCAGCAAGCAACAAAATCCACCAGCAACACTGAAGTCTACAGAAAAAAACCAAGAACTTCAAGACTCCCCATGCCAGTCTGTAAATCACTTTTTATATCTTGGAGGAAGTGCTAATTCCCATCTTGTTCAAGATGTTCCCACTGCATCGAAAGAACATACAACACCATCTGACAGCAGTCTTGGAACTGGAGCTGTTCTGCCTTACTATGAAACATTAATGGAGAGTGAAGTCAGCGTCGGTACCTCTGTTACAGGCAACAATATGGGAGAAGAGAAACATCTTACAGATAAAATGCCAAGTAAGAGTGTAGCTTTTTCACATATCATGACCACACAGGAGAGGCAGGAGGAAGAATCCTTTGTAGTTAAAAATGCACCTGATTATGCCATATCTGCACAACATGCCAATGAGAGCAGCTCTTTCACTCCCTACAGTGCAGGTGCTCCTGAGTCTGAAACTGTTGTACTTCAGCAAACAGCCAAAGGAAACTCATTTTCCTTAGAAATATTAGATTCTTCTGAAGATATTATTCAGGATGCTAACAATGCTCATGAAGAACACAGTATGGATTTAATGGTTAATAAACTATTAAATGACTGTCTTAATTCCAGGGAAGATACAGCTCAGGAGGAAAAGGATACCATTGTGCCTGATTCACTGCTCTTGGATACATCAAACCTGCTTTCTTCTTCAGAGAAAGAACTGATGGAAGACATAGGGATGGGGAAAATGCATTCTTTACTAGCAATCTCTACACCAAAAATCTTCCACAATATTAATACAACTCAGATAGTACTTCAGTCTGGGAGTTCATCACTGCATGATGAGAAGGAGAAATTTTTAAACACAAGCTATCATACAGCAAACAGTAAAACTGAAAATGCCAAGTCTCCTGATGCAGCTGGATATCAGCATGAGCCTGGAGAAACCCAAGGGCACAAGACTTCTGCAGAGTGCTGCATAGACCAATCAGGCAACGCTGTTTCTGAGAATGCTTCAGCTCTTTCAGAAGACCTGAACAAGTCTCCAAGGGAAAATTCACATTATAGTAAAGAGTTTCTAAATTATAATAGGAACTTGGGTGCTTCTGAACGTTCTCCTGGTCTTCTGAACTGTCCAGCATCATTTGCAGGTAGTTTGATAGTCAGCAATGGAGACAAAACTGAAAATGATGCTATTCTCTCTGAAGAAACAAAATACTTTGAAAGTGAATCAACTGATTTAAATGTATCTGTAACTTTTCCTGTTGTTTCTCAAAAAGGAGATGAAAAAGAAAATAATTCTGCAGTGGCAGAGGTCACATATGCTCAGAATAATAAACTCCCTGAAAAAGTGGAAACAAATCAAAAGGAGAAAATTATTCAAGGTTATTTCCAGAACTGCAATGACATAAAAGAAAATAAAGTTCATGAGTACTCAAAACACAGCAGTAACACTAAAGGTATGACTGGACCAGAGTCAGGCTTGATTGCTTTCCAGAGCCAAGGGCAGACTGGGAGCAACGAATCAAAGTCTCTTTCGTCCTACTCAACGGAAGAAGCTCCAGCTGATAAACCATTTCAAAGCTCCAAGAACTTCAGTGCTTGTAACACATCTTGTTTACTTGAGGACTCAAAATCTCAAACATTTGGTCAGCTTGAGGACTCACTTCAGGATACTTTTTTGACTGAGAAAGTGGCCTCCAGTTCTGCATCTTTAGCTGCAGATATAGGCCATGGTGAAACTGGCACTTACAATATTTCACATTCAAATATATTGAAACATTCTCCATTTGCTGTTTTTCAAATACAAGACACTCAGTCTGATAAGGCTGTTGTATTTGATGAACCAGTATGTGCTTCAGGAAGTATTTTACTTTCTCTTGCAAAAGAAAATAGGCATTGTCCAGTGTCAGACACAGAATGTAGTTCATGCAAAAATTCTGCTGTAGATGTGGAACCTGTGTATGGAAGCAATTGTAAAAAAATTGACAATGATATAAAAGTTGATCAGCATCACCGGGATAAGGTTCTACCACAAGAAGCTTGCACAGAACACACAGAAACAATATTAAGTGATAATCCTCTTTTATTACCATCATTACCTTTTTGGGATACTGAAAGGGCAGCTCTTGTTAAAGAGGGACAAATGAGAAATACACTTAACAGAAAGGAGGAAGAATTGCATTCAAATACTGAGGCTGAACATCTTGCAGTAAAAACAGAGCAGAAAAAAACATTAAGTAGAGAACCTGCTGAAAAGCAAACCGATGTATCCTCAAATTCTTCGAATGAATTAATAGGCTCAGAAGTTACAGTGTTTGAAAATCTGTATCCAGGAGATGTTGAAGTGGATCCTGAATACAGCTGCAGTTCCGTTAGTCCAGCATATCCCAAATACAGCAGAAGCGCTGATCCCAGGCACCCATATCACACTGGCTTGGGTTTTGAAAGAAACCCTGCAGATCTGCAAGACAATTGTCAGTATGTGCCCACAGGTGAACAGACAGAACATGTACCAAATAGAACAAATCCAGAGAGCAGAAAAGAGATTTTACTTTGCAAAAGTAATACAGGTTCAAGTGTTGATAGCCCTACTGATGATGCTGATGTAGACAATTGTTCAACAACTAGAGACACTATAATGAGGAATAAAACTTGGAAATCAGAAAGACCGATGTGTTCTGTAATAAGTAATGAAACTAACTCCATCAAGTTTTTGCCAGAAAACCATGATTTGCCTCCTCAAGAATCTGAATTGGCGCAATTCAATTGCAAAAGATCATATTCTATTACACGGAATACAAAGAGCTGTAAACAAAATGAACAGAGACCTTATTTACAAAGTCACAGAGTATCAGCCCCAGCTATTGCTGTTTTCTCTGATACAGAATATACTTTGGAAGCTTCATCTAAGGCAGATCCTCTGTTATATTCTGCATCTAAATCATTACAAGATTTAAATATGAGTGTAGAGCCTCCATCACCAACTGAAGATGATTTTTATGGAATTGAAAGATTTTCAAAGCAGGGATCAAGAAACTTTATAAAGGTTAAATCTAAACCCAGATTTCAGCAAAGAATGGCACAAACTAAGAAGTTTGCAAACTGTGATCCCAAAAATGTACAAAATTTTGCAGGAAGAAGCCAAAGCAGCCAGTCTTTAAAAGACTGTACTACTCAATCTCCATCATGCTTACTGCCCACAGCTCACAATCCTGTGGGTGCAGAAGTAAATGTCCATTCAAAGAGTAGCTCTGTAGCTCAGTGTAGTGAAGGGAAAGGTGAAGGTGAATACCAGCCAGATTTAATTTTGCAAGACAGTAAAGATGTAATCCACTTTAGTTCAAGTGATATTAACCCATATATTCACTCATGGCAACAAGATGGATCATGCAAGATTGGCTGGAAACAATATGTTTTTGGAAGTGCAAGTGATGTCTCTTGCAATCAAATTCCTTTAAGTATGGAAAATCATAAAGTTATGAGATGTTCCAGTGCAGACAATGGATTGAATTCTGAAAATTCTCCTTTTCATTCTCATCTAAGTTCATACGCTACAGCAAAAGTTTTATCAAGCACTTTAAGTAGCATTGAAGGTCTTCAAGGATGGGACAGTGTCAGACAAGACTTTCAATCTGCATACTCAAGTGACAGTACCAAGCAGTATAGCAACATATGCAGTGGAACATTGGAAACTAATTCAGAAAACAACACTGCTGAATTTGAGAATCCTTCTGCACAACCTGGTAACTCTTCAATGCAGGTTGATGAAATTGTACTACTGTATCCTTCTGAGTCTGAAAGGTCTTCTAAAAAACTACCAGGGATTACATGTGAGCAGGGAACACAAACAGCAACTACAGGAAGGTATAAAAGGCAGAGAAGACATCAGAGAAGCTATACAGATATTTCTGCAAAAAGGGAGGAAACAAACAGAAATTTATTTCTTCAACCTTCTTGGACAAGCATGCAAAACCTGTCCATGCATCTATCACAGCTTCTTCAGAACACTTCTGAGCTGTTGGGAAACCTCTCCCAACACAGTATTAGAGATAATGAGCAGAATGCCAAAATCAACCAAAGAGGAACTGAAGATGCTGTAAAGGCTACTAGATCAGATAGCTGCACTCAGACTACAGCAGATGTAGGAACTCAAACTGAGATTTCGGAAGAACCTCAAAGCAAACATGAAGAAAAACAAGTGGAGGCAAAAATGGAAAATGAATTGAGGGCAGCTCAGGCAGTAAACAATTGTAAAGAAAGTGGTGCAGATACAGCAGGCAAGATTCCCCAAAGGAAAGAGGAAACACACTCTCTTGAAGAAAGAACAAAAGAACAAACAGGGATGAAAAGTCTGGGAAATCCTGACTTTCATGACAGTCTTGACAGCATTTTGGAAGACTCCTTTATGCGTCTCCCTCTCTTACCCAGAACCTCTGCTCCTATCCTACATTTTCAAAAAACATCGTTTAATGCACAGCAGAAGGATGCTTTTGCTAGTACCAGAGTTTCATCTCTCACATCATCTTTGCCAAGTTCAGGGCAAGATGATTCTTCGTGCACTGTAGTTAGCAGCCCTACTAATAGCACCTCTTACTCTCCAACATCTTACACTCAAGATAAAAGAAGTGTCAGTGAAACAGAGGCTCCAACAGAAAGAAAATTGTGTTACAAAAATACCCTGCTAGTCGATAGGGCCTCTTCCCCTATTCTTACTCTTAGTGCTAGTCCCAACAGCCAGACTGCGTTTAGCAAGTCTGTCTGCCCTATTAAGGAACGTCTTGGATATTCCAGTGTTGCTTCAAGTCCCCTTCACAACCAGAGAAAGCAGAGGGCAGGTCCCCAGTCCAGCATGCACCCTCATGTAGACAATTTTTCACAGACAGAAACAGAGAGTGAATCAAGTGCTTCTACAGAACATAAGGGCATAAGAAAGAAATCTGGAAGTTTCTCAGGCAAGAAAGCAGCCAAAGAGCTTTTAGGACAGGATGGTTCAAAAGACTTGGAGCAACAGCACAGACTGACGGTTGACACCCACACGACCATTTGTGCAAAGCGGCTGTATCACTCCAGCAGTATGTTGGAGGTGTCGGGCCACAGTGAAGTTGTAACAGGTGATGTCAGAGACCACGGTTCACTGGCACATTCGCTTCATTGTATGTATGTTACGAGGGGAGGAAGAGGTTCTTCAGCTGGAATCGGACACAAGAAGTACGTTGGGAATTCTGATACTGCTTTGATTCATAACTACCCATCTCCAAATGCTGATTTATTTTTTAATCAAAAAATTAGTGCCACTTGTTCAAGTAAGACAAATGCTGGCACATCCTCAGAACCTCTGGTAGAAGCATCTTCTCTACAATTTCATGATTTCTTCTGGAGGAATGAAAACAGCTGCCCTCCCCCACTGTCTGATGTGAGTGATGTGCAGACTTCCTTCCGAGATGACAATACAGGTTTTGTCACTGAAAGTGAATGTGACACTGAAATTCCTCTCAACAAAAATAGTACTTTTGCAAAGCCATACAGACCTCGGAGCTACAGTCTCCGTGACTTACCCATACACAATAAATTTAGCAACTGGTGTGGTGTTAAGGGCAGCCCTCCTCCATCGTTACTCAGCTTGAGTGGCAGTGTGACCGATTTACGCAGTCAGGCAGAAAAGATGACTAGAAGCACACGAGCAACAGAAATGGAAGGGAAATCCCAGCTTTGTGACATCAGGAGCAGAGAGATCGAGAGACTTCAGAGAGAGCGTGCCCAGATCATGTCTGGCATTCACCTGGATCTGCATCAGCATCCCCTCACAGTGGAACTGACCGAAGCAAAACTCAATTATGGTATTGGGGAAACAGATGCCCTGCTGAGGGTCCTTCAGAGTGGAAATGCAGACGATACAGTGGCAATTCCTGTGAAGCAGCAGCTTTATGAAAGGTAAACTGCTTAAAGTAGTGTTGTATTAAGTATTTTGAATCCACTTCGTGCAACTTAAATAGTACTTAGTAATGAGCACTTAATCACTTAGTCACTTAGACTGAGTGAAGTATATGTGAAGAGATATGGTATTAAGCTTATTTTATAAACTGTTAAGTAATACATTTCAGACAAAATTTTGGGGTTACTTCAAGAAAACAGGGAAAAGTATAAGATTAGGTGTAATTCGAATCTCATGCCACTTGCCTCTTAAAATTTCTAGTAGCTGTGAGCGTTTTCATGTGTACCTAGTGATCATGGGAATATATTTCATTGATTTATTGCAACGTAAAATAATTGATACATCGTATTTATGGGGATATCTCATTCACGCTTCTGTGAATAAATGCTGCAGTATGAATAAACCAAATAAATCTTAAACCCCCACAAATATGCAAAATAAACCATTAAAAAATCAAGATCTTTGATGCTTGCGATTGATTGTAAAATAAAATTAAGTTTAGGAAACTCTTGTAACAAAAAATTTACCAGCTTCCGCATTAATCTCCATCCTCAATTTGTCCCTCAGCCATTACCAGCAGTAACCAAGACCCTCTCGTACATTTCCTGCTGTTAGAAAAGCAGTTTTAGAATTTCTGCATCATCTGTCAGCATGTGGACAAAGGAGTATTAGATGGAATTAGATTCCTATAAATTTTTACATTACAAAGCTACCTAATATTTAAGTGCTTTAAAAAATCAGAAAATGTAACTTTGCAGGGTGCATTTAGTCACTGTAATCACATTTCCCTAACAGACATATGAGAGCTATTGAAACTCTGAGGAAGGAAAGAGAAAAAAGGCTGCAAAGATACCAAAGAAGCCGAAGTCTGAGTCCTCAAAAGCATTTGAATCTGTTCCAGACTCTGGATCCAAGTCAGAGGGATCTAGATCTCCCTAGCAGACGCCGAGAATATCTGCAACAGCTGAGAAGAGATGTGGTGGAAAATACCAGGTAGGGCATTAGAAACCTCTCTTTTGGCCTAATGTTCATTAGCAGTGTTCACAATGGGTGCACATTAAGGGTTGTTACTGACATCCAAGACTTCCGTGGCAGAATTCTTCTCAATACGAACACATTAACCTTTGGGATAGAAAGTGCTTTGAGGAAAAACATGTGCCTGATTTAAAAAAAAAAAATTCAATAAAACCTTGTGTCTAGTTTTATTCAAGTAAGTCCGTAACAAGTGTCCAATTTATTATATGTGTATGATGAGGATAGCCAAGTATTCAGTCTGGACTGATTAGAGACTGATCTGTCTTCTAACTACTTAACTAACTTAAAAGCCACATAGAATTCAGTTTCATTTCAGTTCAGAAAAGTTCTGCAACACTTCACCATTTAGAATTTCAGTTTCTCATTCCCCATCATATCCCCTAACAATTTTTGCTTCATTTGTGGTCAGGAGATAGTTATTTTTCCTAAATAATAATCTCACATGTGATATGCCAAAGCCCTGACCTTAGATCATATGAAGAGCTGACTTAGAAACCAGTGCAATCACTGCAATAATCTCAGTGGTAAACTGGACTTGCAGTCTGAGTAGTTTTCCAAGGCTAATGTCTGCTCAGCCTTTAGCAAGCAAAAAGAAACTTTTTGCAGGCCCATGTGGTGGGTTTCAATTGCTTTTCTGGCAAACTTTCCTGTTCCATGGGGAAATACGGTTTTCTCATGGTATTTTGTAGGGGTGACAAAATTTCATGTAATTATGAGTGTTTCTCCTTACTTGCCTATTTTTACAGAATTCAAGAACCAAAAAGAAGAAGCATTCAGCATCCTTCAGACATTGAACTGTTGCTTCGAGACTACCAGAGGGCACGAGAAGAAACCAAAACTGAAATTGCACGAGCAAGGGACAAACTTCGAGAGAGAGCAGAGCAAGAAAAAAGGCGTATACGGGAACAAATATTTTCTCAGTTACAGAAGGTGAGCATTATATCGAAAGTATAAATAATCTTGAAGTTCTCGGTATTTTCTTTTTATGTCATTTTTATTTGGTCTCCCGGGCTAGCATCGAGTAGTTGCATGGGTAAGGTAAAATCTTCAGTCTTTTACAGCTACATTTGGCCAGCAGGTTAAGTCAGGGGATTGAGGAGTAAACAAAGAGCAAAAACTGGCACTGAAAAGAGATCTTTTTAAAAAGCTTTTTCCCCTTAAAAACATCCTAGCACTGGTTTAATAGCCTGGACTCTTGTATGTGAAGAATAACAACAGCAAAAGCTGCATCTTCCCAGAGTGCCAAGTTTTACACGGTGATTCACTCTATGGCTTATATAATCCTAGTCTTTCAAACAAGCCTACTTATTTAATATTTCTGAAGGGCAACAGTTTTTGTCAACACTCCTTGAAAGAAACTGGACTTCTTTAGATCACTCCTCTTTCATCTCTCAGGGTATTATCACTGATTTGACTACCTGCTGTGCACAGAAAGCTTTGTGTGGGTTTGTTTGTAATACTGTGATACCTATTACAGGAAGAAGCAAGGCTGAAGACTCTTGCAAGTACAAGCACTTTGTGTACAGACTCCAGCCTCAGCCTCTCCTCTGGCCCAACATCTGGTTACAACAGCAGTAATACTGCTACATATACTGCAAGTAACTTCAGCAGCCGGGAAGGGCAGGTGAGAAACCACTGGTCTGTGAGATTGATGTCTCCAGATGCTTCAACAACAGAGCCATAATGCAGGAACAGAGACCTTTTTTGAGATGATTTGTATTCTGTCACAGCTACTGAGCAGGACAAGTTTGCATCATGAGTACACAGAGGGGTGACATGGGGTGGAGGGAGCATTACCATTAATTGCAAAGGACAGTGACACGTTTATTTTTCTGGGTTTTTTTTGGTAACACACAGATAAAAATCAGATAGTCATTACTGTCAGTAATGCCACCCTCTGTCAAATACTTTAGAAACAACAAGCCTTTTCTTGTGATAAACCTGATAGACTGTGATATTCTCAGTCTGCCTCCCTCAATGGTACATGCATTGACTTAAGAATTTCTGTGTGTTAATGTGGACTTTCCTGAAGCTACTTTTGAAGTATGCATCTGTGCTAGCTCCTTACATTTGGTTTGCTAAGTTTCCTGAGTCAAGGTATCATTTCATAACCAGAGGAAAGCAAAGGCGTTATTTTACGACAAAGAGAAGCTTCCCACCTTGCAAGGCAGATTTGTACTAATATTCCACTATTAATGTAACACAATTTATTTTTCCCGGTTCACACCAAAAGCTCACACTTCTGCACTTTCTTTCTTAAATCAGGTTTCTTCTGGAAATACATTGATTTCAAGAGACACACGAGGTCGTTCAGCTGTTAGAAACAGTCAGCTTTATATGTCAGAGCAACTTCACAAAGATTCAACACTTGGTGAGTATATCATACATCTGCTTATGTTTAAGTTGTATCCCAAGGCCTAATGACATTTGTCATTTATGCAAAACAAAATCGAATTTGACTTTAGGTATTTTGAGGATGTCCCTGCCATTAGATGACATCAGAAAAATATCATCAACCAGTAGCTAGAGCCTGCTTAGAATTTATTGAAGAAGTAAATGGTGATTTGTTCCCTCTAAAGTTGGTCTTTTGATGTTGTAACCTCAAAGTACAGCGTTCTGAGACAATATGAGGATAGTGCTGTGAATGAATGAAGGAAGCACAGGGGGAATAAAGCTGCAACGAGTATAGAATTGTACATGCAAGTTCTTATTTTTAGCCTCAAGACTTGTCTATTTTTTCTTAGGTTACTTTATTTTCTTATATGTGGTAATAATTGTTAAAACTTGAGTAATGCAAGATGTAACTTGGTGTAATTGCCAATACACAGATTGTCTAGACAAGGGATGTTATCAGTACCTCATTAAGATCAGACGGACTGGGAGCTCCAATGGAGGATTGAAGTCCCTACAATTCAAGAAGAGTGGTGGGTTTCCTTTTAATTTATTTTTTTTATTCCCCTACGGCTTTTTTGTTTCTTGCAGAAGCCAGCAGAATTCAGCCACCTCTTCCTTCTAGTAGCACCAGCTGTAGGTTCACTCATGGATTAACTATTTCTGTCAACTCCTCTTCAACAAAAGGATACCAAGATTTATCCAAACATATCTTGGCTAATGCTACCACTGAGGTAAGTAAATAAGCAGAGTTTTCACTTATTTCTGTATCTCCTTCTGGAAGTTGTAGCAAAAATGGGTGGGACAAGTCTTGTTCTACGTTGCTACCTATACTTGCTACGATAGCTACCTATTTGTCAGATACGGAGAGGCACACGCTGAACAATTTTAAAGGGTGGGGAAAAGTGAGCCAGGCTGCAGCCATGGGGTGCAAATTGTCACATGTTAGCTGGAATGTTTGAGTGAAGCTGGTGTCATTTGTCATTGTTTTCTAAGGTAATGGCAGCATGCTCTCATAACCTGAGGAACCTCTACATGTGCCAAGCAGCAGCTGGGTGGAAGTAAGTTTATAGCACGTCTTTATAACGGGCAGGGCTTTCTCTATACCTGGCCCTTGTGCACAAATACTTTTGTCTTTGACAGGTACCAATGTACAGAAAAAGAGGTGCAGGTGTACTACAAAGTCTTCCCTTCAGCAACAAGGCATGGGTTTCTGGGAGCAGGAGTGATAGAAAGACCTCTTTCCTATGTGTGGGGACTAGTGAGAGATCCTTGCAAAAGGCATCTGTATGACAGATCTATCAATACAGCTCGAATACACAAGAAGGTAACCAGCCACATTCACCTGGGTGAGTATACACACAAATGACTGACCACCTTGTCATTATGATGGACTTTCTCAGCTCAGGTTGTCAGCCAGGAAGAAATTTAGAGGCATCTTATTTCATTTCTTCAGGCCCGAATAAAGAGTTTAATTAGGAAATATGGGAACTTCAACTTTGCAAGACTTTTCTAAAATAAGGATTAATTAACACATCTTGCTGAGAAGTACAACGAAAGTACTGAAAGTAAATATAAAGCTGAAGTGTTTTGAAAAAGCATTTTAATGATATATTACAGCATATTAACTAGAGCTCTGCTTCCAGGCAACAAGTCAAAATAAAATATGCATCTGCATTTAAGGGGTAGGGGAAAATTGTGACAAGTTAAAGTTGTCAAAGTCTAATTCCTCTTTTTTGTTGTTTTGGGTGTTTTGTTTCCCCAGTATATTTAGTGACCGATACCTCCCTATGTTACCTAAAGCAACCACGGGATTTCTGCTGCATTACTGTAGAAGCCAAAGAGGTAAAGTGAACATTCTCCCTGAAGCATAGAGGAGTACTTGTTCTGATATCCTGGTTTAATGACAAAGGAGAGAAAGAAGTAAAGTCCATCTTCATATTTCCAGAAGTGCCAGTGTAACAAAAAGAAAAGCCATGCCAATATCACACAAATGAATTATGTATAAAATGGTCCTGTGAATGACAATTAATAATCAAGGCCCACCAGGCAGTAACACAACTGTCACGCAGTCTATTCTAGTTATAAACACGCAAGATTTTTTTAAAAAATATATTTAATATCTCACATGAGAAATAATATTTCTCGAGCTCTTTGTAAATAAGTAATATGATAAATATGCCTTATAGCAAACAAAGATATTACTATTTGCATAAATAGATTACTATATGCATAAAAAATTTGTCAAGTTGGTACCTTTATACCTTGTCACATGCAGGAGAACTTGTCTGTCCTGGCTATTCAGTCTGTCTACGATGCATCCATGCCTCACCCTTGTAAAGAAGCGGTGAGGGGGGAGATTTTGCCAAGTGCTTGGATACTGGAACCTGACATAGTGAATGGAAGGGATATCACCAGAGTTATTTACATGGCACAGGTAAGATTTTGCTGTATGTCCAACTGTGAATGCATAAAGGCTGTAAAATAGCAGAACATTTAAGAGCTGGTAAGTAACAAAAACCACAGTCCTTATGCTATGCTGCATGAACTTTATGAAGTGACCTCTACTTCAAACTGTTATCTAGCACAGCAGTGCATGCTAGACAATCTTACTAGGATTGTAATTAAGGCACACATTCCCAGCTTTTCCAGCATCTAAAGTTGCTACTCTGGATATCCAGCTCTTCTGTAAAGGTTTATTAGCAGTTTTAGTGTATGTTTTCTCACATGGTGAGCCAGTGTTTGCGGTTTTGTCTTGCTGTGGACACATGAAGTCTACCTTAGGTTACACTATGTTCAAAGTGTCTGAAAATACTTGTTAATTTTTTCTAGCCTAAGTCATTAATTCTTTACAGATATTATTCTTTAATAGATAAAAAAAGAGAAGTCAAGATTAGTATTCCAGTTAAGAATAAAAAAATCCCACCATCCATTTCTTACAGACTCATCTGAAAAGTAGGCTCTCTTTGAGATGGTGGAACTTAGTATTTAAAAGTGTCCAGAAGAAAATGCCATAATGTGTAAAATTTATTTAAGTGCTTATGTAGAGATAAATGACATTAGTCCTTTAAATCATTTCTTTAAAACCTTTTTAAAATATATTTTTTAAAATATCATTAATTAGTATATGAATTTTACAGTGCATATGTAAAATGTATATATGCATTTTATATTGCCTTTTAGTACATGCATATATGTTTTCAGTAACACCATGTGTCTCAAACTAGTAATATTTAATCCAAGCTCAAATTCAAAAGCAATGTGGGTCATACCTGCTAGAAGTAACATTAAATAGCAAAGCTTTGAAAGTCTATGGAGTATTAGGAAGGAAAAGATACAAACCACACAGTAATGACAGCATTTGGCTGTAAACTACTGTGGTGCTTAATGTATACTTGATACATCAGAGCTATTCCAGGCTGGAGAAGTGTTCTGTTGAAAAACAGGTACAAATGCCAACATGCAGCCTCTCTTCTAATTCCTGCAGGTGGATCTTGGTGCCCCAGCTATCCCTGCAAGGCTCCTGAGTTCCATTGCGAAGCGGCAGCCCCTGGTGATTGCTCGGCTGGCACACCTGCTTGCTAGTTAGTGTTGGGTACAAACAGGGACACTTCACAGCCCCTGACACTTCACAAGGAGACATAAATGTCAGTAAAGGTAATGGAAAATGCTGGCTCCTGAGGCAGCCACCACCAAGCCTCACTTCAGGAGCCTCTCTGCTAATGCTGAACTATACGGAAAGAGAGAAAGGGATCATTTGTTTTAGCCAACGCTGCTAAGAAGAAATGCAGCAAGTTCAGTTGGGAACCTATCCTCCTAGAGGGGCCAGTGGGAAACCCCCGTGGAACAGCAGAAACGTGTGCTGTCTTTATAAAGAGCTGAGGAAGAGACTTTGCTTTACAATAGTCAGCATCTTAGACTGTATTGTTTAATTTCTGTTTGCAAGCAGCGATCAGCCTTCTTTCTTTCAGTAAGATTAGGCTGGAAGCAGTACACATATGGCTTGAGACCTATTACAAGCTCTTGAGCAGAGCTGCAAAGCTACTTTCTAATGTTAAGTATCAAATGCAGAATTCCTAACTGTGTAGACAAATCATTTATCTTAGCTAGCTGCCTATCCTTTCTTCCCCTCAAGAAGAGAAGTTAAAGCAGCGCAATATCCAGTAGTCATCCAACATCCTGGAGAGATTTTTCTCATGTAATTGGCTGTCTGCTTGCAGCCAGTGTAAAGTGTTTCAGATTGCCACTACACTATGCAGGATCAGTTGAAACCAACACACCTCAGGACAGTTTTACTGCACTGCAGAATCAGGTGCTTTGAAATAAAGAAACCAAACAGACAGTTGCAAACAGTGACACTTTGTCGTGACTAGGGTAATACTCAGTAATCAGCTTGTTTCTAGAATTTAAATCCTGCAAGTAAGAGTAGCTCCAACATTTTTCCACAATGGCTTTTTCTATTAGCCATTCTACACGTTCACCCAAATGCACTAAGAGCTGCAAATATAGCCTGGTCATAGTCTTACCACACTTCTTTGTTCATAGCATGACCAGCTGATCCACTGCAGCAAGTACAGACCCTTCCCATTCAATTACCTCATGGGATTTCTGTTGAACTTAGTCCAACAATCCTGCTGTCAGGCTTCACGTTTGTTCAACATACTTCCTAGCTGGTTCACATATTCCTTAATTTAAACAAATCCACAACCAACTCAAATATCCAAATAACTTCATTTCATTCTTCAGCAAAACAGTACAGAATCACTTTAGATATACCTAAGCAATAAAAGCTGCTATGCTATGCTTTCATTAGCTCAAAAAAGCCCACATTATTCAAGAAGCTCTTGCACTTTAAATTGGTCAAGTGAGAAATGTGTATTCAAGCATCCACCTTACTGGAGTCAGTGCCTGTTACTTTAACATAGTTACTTTCAGTAAAAGGTGCATTTTCGCAGCATATGGTGAAGTTAGCTGCACTTCCCACCTTTGAGTTCAAGAGCCAAGATCTACTTTTACTATATCTTTGCACAGGTGTAATTTTGGCTCGCAGCTTCTATGTTACTTCCTGTTACTAAGTTTTAAATGAAAACACAATAGCTATTTTACATTGATACTTAAGAGCAATTTTGATACATGTCAGCCTAAGGCTTCCCCCCTAAACTAGACCAGGTAGTATAACAAAACCTTTCACTTAGAAATGTCTTTGGTTTATCTTTGGATAGTTGTGGATACAATCTTGACACTAATATATTACTGTTCTTTTTTTGGTGAGGCTCAGCCTCTTCCTAAAAGCCTGCCAAACTGAGTCACAGCATGGCTCACTTGCAGCATCATGCATTTTTCGATAATCCCTCAAGGAAGAAGTTTTCTGCTAGTGAGAGAAATGACAGATTTCCTTTGGTGGAAACCTAGAAGGAAGAGCAAACAAAGCACTACATTAAAACCCCAATAAAAATGAGCAGAAATAGCAGCAAAGGGTATTGGGTCTGGCCCCAGTGCTACTTCCACAGATTTTTCACTAAAGAGTTGCTCAGTGCTTTGCTTTTTTCCCTTTTATTTTGGACACGGCACTAGTGATAAAGCAGTTTTTGTAGGAAAAACATCGAGGGGGACTCCTGCTGTTCAATGATGCCAGTGCCTATGAAGGATAGTGTCTTACTGTACAGTGCATCAGATGTTTATTTTTATATATACTTTTTTTTTCTATGTTTACAAATTAAGTTATTTATATATGCTTGGTTTGAGCCGGTTTTATATGCTATCAAAGTTAAGTTTTATTTTTATTGGTATTGAATTAATGTATTTTTTTTTTAATACGGTCTTCAATTAATACTAAAAAGCCTATTTATATAAATGTTTTCTTTTGCAAATACAACACTTTATGGTACTTGCTAATGTATGGCATTGGTTTGTTTGGAAGGAAGAAACAAAAACCCAGCAGATGTTGAATTTGTTAATCTACAACAGGCAAAAATCAACTTCCTCTAAGTTCCTGCTGAGCAGCAGATGATCAAACCAATTGTATTGGACCCCCTAGGGTTGCATCTCTGCTCTTAAATCAAAGTTGCTATTTTCATATCCACAATAAATGGTATTTTCTACACAAGAAAATGTGCCGCACCTTATTTTGCTCCAGCTAAGATATCCATCCATGGAACTCTGCTGGATGGGAAAATAACACAAAGGCAAGCTTGTGATAACAGCTGCGTGTCTCCTACTTGCCTGCTGAGAAACGCACATGGAATATGAACTTGTGGCACAAGAGTTAATAAGCCAGTCACTGCTTAAATTTGGGTTCTGTGACATGTGTCTTGTCCCAGCAAAGGTGGGGGTTTTTTTGGTATTTAAAAAAAAAATGACACTGGCTGAAGCTTCTTCCTGAGTCCTGTTACACAACTCCCCTAACCTGCACATTCAGAAGGAAGTTAATATAACATCTTTTTCCCTAATTTTCTTTTGAGAATTGTGAGTTTGCAGCAAGGAAGAACTGGCAGAAGAAAGGCCACAGACTCAGACCTGGCTTGCTGTGAGCTCTCTTCTCCCTCCTGCTTGCCTGCTTGCAGCACCTCTGGCACTAGAGTTAGAGCAGAGCACAGGGAAGAGGTGCAATGCCTGAGGCACTGGCATTCAGAAGAGTCCACCAGCCCAGTGGGACTGCAGAGCGTGCATCCTCGCAGTCCCACTGCTGAGTGTCCACAGGCAAAAACTCAAGTGCTATACAATTGCTCTAAGGTTTGGTTACAAAGTCAGTGTCTGGCTTTACCGGGCAACTGTGGCTGGGTACCATAGGGTTCCCAAGAACTACAGTATCTGCATTAAGTCATAAGAACACAGAAACAGAGGTGTTTCTTACCTGCTTGGTCCCACTGGAGAACTGTCTCCTGCCCCACAGGGCACAACTGTGTTCTTTGGATGTTGTAAACTGCTCCTGAGGTTTGGCCACCTTTTAAATAAAAACTTCAAAACGTTGTATTAGAGGAGGATAATTCAGGTATGTTAATGAAAATGGCTGTAGCAATGGTATCTACACAAACAGTTTTACAATACCCAAATAAAATCCATGCCAGAGCCAAGAGCTCCTTTTTTTTTTTTTCCCACTACCCCACCTCCCTCCCCTATTATAACAAAGTTCTGTTTCAGTAGAAGCAAAGCAGCAGCAGGCTGGACAGGAGGTGTTCCTGTACTTTCTCTGCCCCATGCCTTGTAGCAAGGTACTTGTTTTGTTCTTCACCCTGGTACAAAAAAGTTGTATACTGACAGCTTGAACACGAGACAAGACATTTAATAGTGTTTATTATGACAAACAGCAATTTCAAATGAGATCTGCAGCAAAACAAAACATAATAGCCTCAGGGAGCAGGTATGGCATGATATGGTGTACTTGCTGCTTCAATTTGTATTCCTATGTCTTGCTGTATATGCAGCATGGCCTACTTTTAGGGACTCTCTCCTTCATTCACATCAGAAAAATCCCTAAAATGAGGAATGCAGATGGAACATGTCAAATCTTTCAATACAGGGCTTAGTAAACAAGACAAGTTTCTGTACAGTTCAGACAGTGATGTGCCTCTACAGTTTCTCTCTCTGTATAACATATATTTTAACAGAAGCCACAGTTCTACCTAATGAATCCTGTCTGTGGTTTTTCTTAAATCACTGACTCCAAGATGTTCCCTTTTCTCACCTTCTTCAAGGAGGAGGTTAGTTAATTAGCAAGCAAAAAAGCCCTGGTCTTTATTTTGTCTGGATGTTGTTCTTTAACACAGAACTTGCTTTCTGGAAAAACCTACACTAATAGGACACTCCAAGACAAAAGGAAATAATGTCCTTACTGCTGCCAGTCAGGGGGCGGGAGATCCCATGAGACAGCTAATGAGCATCTAATCATATTCTGCTAGTCACCAGCAGTCCCTGCCACAAACCCCAGTTTAAGGAAATACTCATGGGGGGATGAACAGGAGATCATATCCTTGGTGACAATCTGTCTGTAAGGGCAGAAAAATACCCATTGTCCTCCAAGAAAAGGACTCCTTTCAAAATCTGCTCTCCAGGGAGTATCACAGTGCTTTTTCACTACTTTGTCTGCTCTTCCAGGCTGTAGTTTTCTTGCTGCAGTACCTCCTGACTGAAAAAACCCAAACTCAAGGCAAGAAGAATTATAAAAACCAGTGGATAGCAGCCAGATGCCATTTATGTTCACATACTATAAAAGTGTCTTAAAAATACTGTCTTCAGTAAAAAATATAAACAGATATTTTCTCCCTTATTTCTATTAAACTCCCTGGGAAATTACAAGTTCTGTTTCCAACAAGAGATGGAAAACCCCTTTAGCATCTACATCCTTTAAGAATAATGCATTGATGGTCTGGTGTATTTAAAATGAGTCTTAAAAAATTAAAATCAAACTTTCAACATTAAGGTTACAATGAAAAATAAATATAGGCACATCTCTGTGTCATATAGGTTCACGTTTTCCTTCCCCTGACAGTAGAGGCTTTCTTACAAGACAGCATGAGAAATCACATTGAGTTAAGAGAAGAGACAGCCACCAGGGAACCATCTCTCTGATCACAAAGACACTTGTCCACTTGAATTGATTCCTGGGTCTGGTCACAGCGTGATGCTGCACAAATAAAAAAAGTGCCTATAAGTCTAAAGAACAGCTGCTCTGAGCCACAATCAAGGTGCTTAAAGGACTTTTGACTTGGAGATCCATTTGCTGATGTAAATCCTTCAGCATAGTCACCACAGCAAATGTCCATGAACAGAAAGACCAGTGCAGGTGTTGCACGAAGTGACCTTTTATCCGCAGTATGTTCCCAACAAAGAGCTCCCAATCCATTCAGAAATGCTAAAAATCCTATTAGCGTCTTCAATTTTTGTCCACAGAGTCCACCTCTGCTAACTTTGTGCGGTTACAGTACCTAGAGATCGTCTGGTCAGCTCACAAGGGTTAGTCCTGGGCTCCTTGGTATGATGTTCTGATAAAAATACTCTGGACAGCATTTTCAGGTCTTTTAAGAAATCCTGTAACAAACAGATACAAACAGGAGAACCCTTATTAGCAAATGTCAACAAAGAGGCTTACTTAATTTTTCTAGTAAAGAACTTTAGAAGGTTTAATGTGTTGACGGTTTTCCCGTGATGACCCTGGACAAGCTACAGAATTGACTGCAAAGATGAATGCCTGTAGATCTACATGTTCAGTCTCCCACCTAACACCCACACCCTTCTCAGAAAAGATCACTGCCGCAGTTTAAATGGTTCAACATCTCCAACATGCAAGTGCTCACCAGCCATGAAATACTGCCCATTTTTAGCAAGGCATTCGGGTGGTTCCCTACATTTTGACTGTGGCCAGAATAGTGCAACTCCTACAGAACAGTCTGATTCCTCTCACACTCTAGTGGTAAGAGGCACGGGGTCTTAAAGTGCATTTTTGGGTCAGTTCAAACCCTTCTCAACATGTCATTCTCAACTGGAACGCAGCAAGCGCATTCAGGCTAGAACTGCCAGCTGGGCACTGGGCCAGCTGGTTTCCAAACTGCTTTACAGTTTTCTTTCAAACGTTTTCACTGCATGGGCAATGTCGGATTCACACAAGTACAGCTTTCAGCCAAACAATGGCAACAGTAACAAGCTCGCTGGAAGCTAGTCCTTGGGCTGTATTAAGCAGGAATGACAGACAGGAAGGTTATAGGCCTTATCTGTATGAAATAGAAATACAAGGACTGGCTGTTAATATAGTTTTACTTTTTATTTCTCTTATTGTTTGCACACATCTAATTACTTACTGAGGGCCAAGGGAGCTCTTCAAGGCTATGCAGGCAACTCTCTATTTCACTAGATCTCATTAGTTCACATTCTACAAGACCATGAAGCAAGAAAAGGAACAAATCCCACTGCAGAAGAGGAAAAAAAAATATCAACAACTCAAAAAGAAATGGATTTTATGTTTGTTTCTTTATCCATATACAATTCACACTTTGCTTCTTTTCGCCATGTTCTGATCCCAAAGAAAACACATTATTTACCAGGGTGTGACAATGAGGACAAGAGCAACACCCAAAATGAGTGAACAAAATTCTTCTGGTTCATACATTCTGTCCTACCATAGAGTCTCAAAATTTCCAACTCTCAGTTTAACAACACACCCAGTATTTAATATCTGCCTGTTCAAGAACAGCTTGAAAAATTATTTCCTTACCTTCTGAAATAAGCTGGTTTTAGCTTGCAACTGAATAGGGTGATTTTCAGCTTCATAGCTGGGGCACTTAAAGCACCAATATGCATGCAAAAATGAAAAGCTGATAAAAGACACAAGAATGCAACCAATGACAGAGTCGTGTGGCCAGTCCTTACCACATCCCAGACCAAATGGAGCATTTTGCCATTTGTTCCTAAATGAAACTGTACCTTCCCCAGAGCCCCCCAGACAGGTACCAAACCCTGACAAGTAGCATGCTGTCCTCTCTTCCCTACCCCTGCAGAAACAGCAGCAGGCAAGAGCAGAAGAAGCCCCACTGGCCTCGTTCACACAAGCCATCAGTGAACACTGTGGGCAGGCAGAACTCAGAGTACCTGACCAGAGCAGATAACTGGCAGCTCCACAGATCTGAATAAGCTTTACCTCTCGCAGCTTAACTTCTGCAAGGTAACCAATGTTCTTCTTGCTGAATATCAGCTGCACAGGAACAGGTGTCCCAAAGTCCTCCTTCCAGACAGAGAGCAGCAGTTTTAGAAGGCCATAGGTGGGATCATTCTTTACACGCAGCCTCTCGGGGCTCTTCTTTGGGGATTTGATCTCAAGACTCAGAGGAACACGATCTGAAACTATGAGAAAAGGATGAAGAATGAACTTCTACAGCTGCATTATTTCCTTTTATAGTCATCATCTTGGTACAACAGCACACTCAGTGAGTACAAACCAGTGAAATTAAGAGGACTAAAGTTTAGAAATAAGCAAAATTACAAGCTTTGAAACTATACAGACAAGTATTACATAGGAAGAGATTTATACTCCTCAGTCAAAGAACACCATTTGGTTGGCATGTAGCCCCAAGTCTTGAAACACAACTGACTACATTAAGGTCAGTGTAATATTTAATCAAAGAGAACCTAGGTGTTACTCCTAAGGAGAGAAGATTAATACAGAAAAACAACATTTAAATCTATAAACAGATTGAATAGTTGTCCATAGTTTAGACTATAGGCAGAGTTACATAACTTCATACAAGAGGAAGTAAAGCTGAACAGTGTTTAACTGCAGCTAAACATAGACAGATGGAAGATACAAGATCTTCCTCGGTATAGTCTAATGGAATGGGGTAGATTTACACTGTTGCCCCCCAGAATAAATTTCTCAACATTGGATGTGCACTGCCTTCTGAAGAAATGAATTACGTATAAAACTTCTTAGGCAGGTTCTAAAACCAGGAAAAGAGAAGGTTGCCCATTAAAAAAATACCTACATTCAAGTCACAAGCTACTGCTGAGACAAACATTATATTTACACATTAGAGCAAGAGAAAAAAAACAAACTGAAAATGCTCACAGAAGTCACAATACACAGGAAATAAGTTCTTTCCATTCTTTAAAACAAACAAAAAAAAAGCCATAAAACCATAATTTAATGGAAAAGGTCCTTACTTTTATGAAAAAAAAAAAAAAAAACAGACACAAAACCATCCACAGTTTTTCAGAGGCGGAAATACTGGAAAACATATCCCATATTTAAATGAAGGTATCAATAAATAAAAAACAATGGAGATGTGAACCAGATCTGAAGGACGGTTAGTCACTGTATAATGCTGAATGTACATTTTGCAGAATGTAGAAAGGAATAAAAGCAACTAACCAAATCGACAGAAAAAAAATCTGCAGACTCAATGACACCAAAGAGAATCAAACGTCCATGAGCTCTAAATACTTCAGTCTCTGACCTCAAGGATTTAAGGGAATTTTAATAACAGATTTCAGTCTTCAACAGCTTATCATGACTGACTTACCCAGCAAAGAAGCCAACTCGACTGTGCACTTTGCCAGCTGCTGTTCTGATGTGGGACACATGAACTGGAAAACACACAAAAAAAATTGTACCTTTTTCCCCATACTACAGACTGGATAAAACAGGGCTTCACAAGGGATAAAAATATCTAAGAAGAGCAGGCAATTTACAGCAAGAAGCACAGAGCTGTAATCAGGAGACCATTAAAGACTGAAAAACACGAAAAGATCATATATGAAAAGAGGATCCACAAAGACAAATTGAAGTAACAAGCAGATCTACACAGTATAAAAAAATGCAGTGCAACATCACCACATTTGAGCTCAAACAAAAAACATTCAGCTGAGCTCAACTGTGAGGCAAGGCAAACTAACAAGTTTACAGGTATTGAGACAGCTCAAAGTCTCAAAGGGTTTTTTTGTTGCTTTTTTACATCTTTTACCTTTCTGCATTGAAGTGTCTGACTCAATCTTCCTAGCAAGCACTCCAACCAGACATAGTCAATCACTTCACCCTCATCCCGTGGGCCCACAGCAACACAGAGCACATCCTTGACGAAAAAGACAGCAGTAACTCACATATTAGTATCCTTCTCTTCCACAAACAGATCTTTGGACCTATGACAGAGCAGTTCATAAGTAGTCCTTGGGTTTTCATTAAAATAAAGCTAGTATATACAGTTCATGAGACAGATTAAAGCTGAATTTTTCACAACCTTACCAAGATACGATTTTCTATGACAGCTCTCACTAACATTATGAAGTCAAATTCAATGATGACAACGAGATCATCTTCCTTAAAAACACTAGCTCAGAATGCTCTAGATAAATCTGACAGTGCAGCAAGCAAGTTCAGGGCAGAAGTGCTAGAGAAATCCAGAGTACGTAAAGGTAAAAAAGTGAGGTGTTCAGAAGTCTTCTTTTCCTCATAGGTTACATATGATTGCAAGATTTTAACTAGACCAGTGACTGGTTAAAAGCCTGAGAGAAATAACCAAAACATAATTTGAACCAGCTTGAATAGAAAATTGCTTGGATCTAAGGCTAAAATTAAGTCCGTATCATGACCCTCTTTTTAAGATATTCCGATTCCCCCTAATTATAGCTGATTGAAGGTCCATTTGCAGACTGGCAAAAATCTTTCAACAGATCTATACAGATTGATCGGACACTTAATTCAATAAAGAATTCCTGGTGTATAATATGGGATAGTCTACCAAGTTCTACAGAATTGAAAGGACCAACAGGAAATACTCTAAGCAGGGTCCAGCACACTTTCTATAAAAAGAGTAGGTCCACAAAAAAGTAACTATTTAATATGCTGACTCTTCAGCATACAACTGTACACAACACTCACCACACTTAGTTTCCATGCTAAACATTTCAAGAAGGCCACACTGCCAATGCTACCAGAAATCCTGTATTTGAGATAGTACTCCTAACAGGGAACTCTGATCAGACAGCAAGCAGGTGGTTAAAAAAATACCTGAAAACTTTCCATCGTGCTTCCTAAATACTCCCCACAGTCAGTTCCTTAGAACCAAAACATTCTCTTAAAAAAACCTGAACAAAACCCCACAAAACAACAGCAAAAACAAACCACAAAAATTCCATAACCATGAACCAAAAAACCACGAATGTGAAAAATCGAAAGGGAGTTAGGGTGAGCCAGGAAGTGAACACTACCTTAATCTCATTGATGACTTGGGAGGGAAATGGAGCACAGTGCTGACAGCCTGGAGGGCAGTACTTTCTCAACTCCAGAGCATCCTCGCTGGGCAAGGGAAATCCTGGGACTTTAAGCATTCTGTTGAAGGTTGCCTTCACTTCTCTTTTGATGAGTGCTACAGAGAACAGAACAAGTCCTGTCTAATTCAGTTTTTCTCTCCAGTGAAACACAGAATTGTTTCTAAACACTAATAACCTCTCACACCGAGGTCCATAGTGAATAAGGAAAAAAGACAGTTTACGCTTTCAAAAGCCTCTCACTCTGATGTCCCACTGTATTTAATGGGCAGAGGCACATATGGAGAGGGTGTGTTAATCCACAGCTTTAGAAGGCAGCCACCCATTACTGCCAGGTACCACTGGCAACTCATCTCATTTTCCATCAAAATATTTCAGTGTGTTTAAAAAATGCAGTAGCTAAGCCAGGAGGCATTGCCAAAGTAGAAAGTTGATTCAGCGTGATCATACCAGTTCAGCCACTGTGCCCATGAAAGCCATATGTCTTCTACCAAAGTAAGTTTTGATCAACGTCCAAAGCACTAAACTCCTGTGGCTGCAAATGGTGCTTGAATATTCCTTGCCAGACTCTTGAAAAAAATCGGTTTTCAGAGATTCTGAAGAGTTGCCAGAGCACTATTACAGAGTAAAATCACCACACTTGCCTTCACCCGGCAGAAAAGACACCCAGTCCAAGAAGTTTGTTTGTTTTACAGAAGATTTCAGCTCTCTGTACATGTAAACCATAAGGTGGCTTGAGAGAGCCATTGTCTATCATACATTGAAAGCACTAAGACAACTTCAACACAGATGACATTTCCAGAAGCAGCTTTCCCTAGAATTCCTTCTCACCATCCTACGAGACTCTATAACTAAAATTCATTTCCATGGGCCAAGCCCGAAAGACCCCTGAATAAGATTCTTAGAGCTAGAAATCATTCTTCTTATTCCTAAACAAGGAGGGACAGGGCAACTGCACACTTCCCACTAAAAGAAAAATGAGTATGACCAAGTACTTTGCAACAGCATCTGTCCCTTGATCTCAGAGGAAAAAAAAAAAAAAAGTACGATGCCCAGGGTAGAGGCCCCAGTTCAAAGTAAAAGGACTCACCTGCAATGTTGGCAGAGAGCCAGCCACAGGCTTTCTCAGTAGCCAGTTCCACCGCAATGTTTTCTGCACTACTTAAAACCTTTATAGGGAGGATAACAAGTGATAGGAGATTTACTACCAGCCACAGCACTACAGTCAGTGAAAAGTCAGAAGGAAGTGTAAAGGAAAAAAGCTTAATTTTGGCATGCAACAAAAAAACAGACCACCACCACCTCTGTGGGAATTCCTAGTTTGAGCAATACAACTGACCCATTTTGATTTTCCAAACCACATCAACTCTTGTAGAAGTTAATGCTAAAACAAAAGCATCACCCTTGCAAGATGAATGCAATTTGTATAACATTCTAGTCTCAACAGTTAGCTATGACCTCTCGCATCACTTTACCCAGAATATGCAAGGCAGTCTGGTAGAAATGACTCTCCTTAGCTATCAGGTCTCCCGTGAGGGCACCAATAGGTTCCCTTGACCTGAGCTATTAAGGGATAAGATAAACAGCAATGGAAAATAGTAACAACCCAGACTTAAAGTCAGGGCCTTTAATAAGTTTTAGTGAATATACATACTGCAGCAGATGTCTCTTCTGGCAACAACACCCTTACTGCCTCAGGACCTTTCTTTTTGCAAAATCTACAAAAAAAGAAAGAAAGGATGGCACAGGATTAGTCAAAATTCTTGGACAACACTCAGAGGTTCATTACACAGCAAAGCTACAAATCAGTCCAAAAGAACCAGACAAGGAAAGGGTAATTACAAGCCGCCAAGCTGCAATATTGGTTTTCCAAACAGGGGAAATACAATAGCTGCAGTGGATGTCTGTGTGGAGCTGGATGCAGAGAGACACACAGCACCTTTTCTTTCCTACAAATACAGTATTAACTGGTTGGAGGCAGAGCAGACAGTCATTTTAAGAAGAGTAGAGGTCACGGTTTATAATTACCAGAACCTGAGCAGGACAGGCCAAGCTAAATTAGGCTTGTAGATTCTTCAGTAAGAAGAGATGGGAAGGCAGAAGTTTAAATAAGTTTTCCTCCTTACTCTCTGCCTTTGATGAGTGCCTGGGCCCCTTCCTCATAGAGATGAGCGCACACCTCTTCAAGAAGTTTGTCATGACTAGCAGCATCCTCTTTCACTTTATCTTGCAACATGGCTTCAGCCCTTTGAACCAACTCTGCTACCAGTGTTGCCCTGTAAAAAAACCAAGAACAATCAGGCAGACTGAAATGAATACAAGAAACAGTGCACACTAAGTGTACCCAGCTGTTCTCCACAGTTTAAGGGGATACCCATCTCAAATGCAATAAACAACTCTGCTAAAAGGTATCAATTGCTGTGTTTAGTACTGTACCATCTCCCTGTTCTGTATGCAAGGAAGAAAGCAGCAATGAAGATATCAAAATAGTACTAAGACTCAAGAGTCAAAAGCCTTAAGATTTTAGTAGAAACATATTTGGTTACAGGTATACTTTCTCGTAGCAATGCCCTTGTATGCTCAATGGATAGTGATCAGAAGTTCAAAGATGTCAACAGCAGCTCACTACAACCAGCATTCCTTATGGGCTGATACCATTTAATGTCTTCAGCAAGTTGGACAATAGAACAGTGCAAAACCCTGAGCAAGCTCATGAGTGACATGCTAGAGGTCAGGGCTGCCACACAAAAGGACTGCAAAAAGGTGGAGAAACGGGCAGACAATGAGATGGCGACTGTGCTCCGTACAGGCTGGGGTCTCCTGGCTACGGAGCAGCTCTGCAGAAAGGATCTGGGGTTCCCAGTAGACAAAGTGAGTTCGCAGCATCCAAAGAAGGCCAACATTATACTGGGCTGGCAATCCCAACAGTGCAGCCAGCAAGTCAAGGGAAGTTAGTGCTTCCCTCACTACCGTGACGCTGCATCTGAAGCAGTGTGTCCAGCTTTGGGACCCCAGGACAAGAAAGCCATGGACAATTTAGGAAACTGCACGAGAAAAGAAAAAAATCATTAAGATAATTAGGATACTGGAGCATGTGGCCTCCCAGGAGACCAGGGTAGTCAGTTTCACTTGGCCTGGAGAAAAGAAAAAGGTGAAGGGAGAAGCAAAGGTTACGCAGAAGACAGAGCAAGACTCTTCCAGGAGGAGCACAGCTAAAGGTTGACTGGCAATATGCACAAGCTGGAATGAGGGATATTCTAATAGGATATAAGGAAACATTTTTCACAAGTCCTGGGAAAATTAAGTATTGGGTGGTACTAGGAGGTTGGCTGAATCGCCATCCTCAAAAGGTGGAAACTATTCCAGTTGGAAAGGGTGCCAATAAACCTGATCTAATCTGAAAGCTGGCCCTTCTTTGAACAGGAGGTTGGATGCATTGATGTCCAGAGGTCACTTCTGATATAAGATTTTCCTATCATTAGCAAGAATGTTCTGGAAGGGATATAAAGTCTCAAAATGCTGCATTATGTTCACACACCAAGTGTCATACCTCCTCACATACCTCCTCTCTACATCTCTTCAAAAATTCCTCTCTATGATGCTAATAAGACATTTCTGGTCATAGTTTTATATAGCCTTGGTGGTCTGCTGTGTAGCATACTCTGAGGGAAGCTTGCTTTCCCCCATAGTCACAAGTTCAAAGGATCAACTCTTCCTCATTATAAAGTCACTTCTTAACTCACAGAACAGATTCCCAGCACTTACTTAATGTGCTTAACACAGTTGGATCCCACCCTCTCTGCCACAAATTCAACTGTTCTCCGTAGGGAAGAAGGCTGGTTGTGGAAGAAGGCCTGTTCCAACTCCACCTGTTCAAGAGAAAGTGCCACGGTTGATTAGAGCACTTCACCAGATCCTTTCTCATGAATACAGGAATGGACAGAACTACCATTTGGAAATGTACTAAAAGGTATGCAATTTGCCTACACTAGAACTTTCTGCTACTGCAGCATTCATCATCACTGTAAATTATTTACTCCCTATTCCCTTTTAGCCATTTAACCCAAGTTCATTATCAGGGTTTCTGAATCTACAAAAGCAAATACCCCATAAAGGGAAGAGTGGGAGAGTTCTGACAGCACCTACTAACAATGAGCCACCACATAGGGCTTGTTTTGGGAAAGGAAGGATCTTCTCTTCTAAATACAGGCTGGTAACCCTGTAGGCTCCTACACAGGTTGTTCTTTAAGTGTAAAGCATGGCTACAATTTAACCAAAACAACGTATGAGAAACATACCAACATTTTATATTAAAGAAGAGGGAGACAGATAAATAGACTAGTTGTTCCAATTGCAAGAATGTTTACTGAAGTTATCTGAATTTCAACACCCACATGGTCTCCCAGCCACACAACTATAACAGAAAAACGGGAAGAGAGGATACCTGACTGTTAAGCACAACATTCCCTGCTGCCTAGGCCCATTCTTTTCTGTCCCTGGCATTAGGATAATACTGTGTACAAGCAATTTCTCCTGCCCCGTTTCCCCTTGTGACTCCCTACTTAATTACCTGCAGTTTCCGCTGCGTGACAGAAGCCTTGGGTGCTAAAGACTCTGCAGCTGTGGGAGTGATTTTTCTTATAAAGCCACCATTTTTTGCTCCACTACCAGCCACAAAAGAGGCAAGTAGTTTACGCAGCTCACCTGTACAGGAAAACATGCAAGAACAGTCATCATTGCCAAAAGCAAGGGGCGGGGGGGGAAGATCAAAAAATAGATCAAGAAAGAGAGTTTCACTTTGCCAGTCCTGTTCCTAGTGCAGATCCTCTCAACTTCTATGAAAGCAGAAGTTTCAGAAAAGCAAAGGAGTATCCTACACATTTAATTGGCACGGCACAGCGAGGCAGGCAAGGCTCTGAATAGAAAAGAGGAGGCTTCCAAAAAAGGATCCCTAGCACATGGAACTTGTTGAGAAGGATCAGGGAGCAGTCATTTTTACACATCGCTCTTTAGTGTGGCAAATGAGAATGGTAAAGTCTACAAGGACAACAAGGCAAGCAGAGTTACACAAAATTCCAACAGGGCAGGAGAAAATACCAGAGGAAAAGCTTGATAACATGTTCAACCCCTAGAAGCTTTCATGATGCAGGTTTAACATAGTTCTCCTACTAAGTCCCAAGAAACAGAGCACCATCTCACCATATGGGGCTCTATTATCTACAGAGAGGAATTTTACCAATGGCAGACAATTGCAGGGAAAAACTCTCTCAAACAACAACCTGACAAAACACAAGGGCACAAAAGGATTCTTCCCTTCTGCCTGGAAGCAGAAATATGCTCAAGGACCAAAACATTCCTTGCAGTACAAACACCTCTCCCTATATCTAGGATGGAAAAGTTGTATAATTACTCCTTATAATGTTTCTTTCCAGCTTTTTGAGGATGGCTTCCCTTGTTCCTCTATATTCAAGTCCTGTACATCACTTATCCTGACTACGTAGCCTCCCTCCCCCAGCTTCACCAGATAGTATTTACACCTCCATGAGCTTCTGCAATAGAGCTTTTTATTGGGGTTGACTCATACACAACTGAGACCTGAAGTTATGAGGAGGGGTAAGAAAGATGATCCAAGGACTTACAGTACCAAAGGACAAATGCAAACAACTAAATAAATTAAAAAAAAACACCTAATATATTTTATTTATATAGCAAAAAAAAAAAACAGAACACTCACCAAGATAGGGACAGCAGGTATAAAGTAACTGCTGATCCACCAAGGGTACAGAGTCCTGGTGAGAAAAAGAAGGAAATGCTGAAAGAATACTGCAGGAAAGAAACAGTCTTTAAGTCAGAAATCCCATACATATGGTCACAGGAAGGTTTCAGGGCTGCCTTCCCATGAAAACAAAAACTGGATTCCAAATACACAGTAAAATCATGAACTTTGCAGCCCAGGTGTTCAGTCAAGCCCTGTAACACAGAATGAGCTGCTCTATATTTTATTAGTGTAGCTCAGCCTTTGCTCCTGTTCACTGTGGAAGCAGAGCTGAAAGCTGCTGGTTAAAGAAGGGAACCAGGACTGTTGCCACAGCTGCTACTCATAAGGGAGAAACCTATCCATGGAGGAAAATATATGAGGCCCACCTGCTATGCATTACCCTGCACAAATGCCCTCCCCTAGACTCACTGGAACACCACTCTGTGGAGTCATGTCAGCCCAGTGTTACACAGCACAGGCAGGGCCCTGGGAGGAAAAGGAACTTCAGATCCCACCCACAAAGGCAGTGTATGTATCTTAGCAAATATACTCCTCACTTTTCAAGGAATACTATGTATCCCTTTGCATGTCTGGGAGTTCTCTGAAACATCACACATGTATACACTCACATGCTTTTCTGCTTGCTCCTACTATTTTCAGTTCATCTACCCTTTATCCTGTAACTGGATAACAGGTGACCCCAAAGACAGCAACCTTGCTCATACAGTCCCATCGTACTATTTCTGTTTACAGTTTACTATTACTTATTTCTGGGAAGAGCTACAGTTCTATCAGCTCACCTTGTACTGCAATAATCAGTGAGTAGGAAAACAGCATCTGATCCTCCAGCACAACTTGGCACCTGTTCTGCAAACTATTGCAGCAGGTGAGATGGCTCCTGCCTGACAACAAACCTAGAGCTGTAACACAGAGTTCATAACCCAGGATGAAATGCAATTGAGGCACCTGGACAACTGTGGCATCACATCCATTGGCCTACATATTGTCAATGCAGCTGCCCTGAAGACAAGTTTCTGATAAGATCTGAAAACTCCTGAGGACGTGGTAGGTCCATCTTCATCCACAGACTCAGAGGACGTGGTACTGCACTAACTCACCAAAGCCTGAGCAGATGTCACAGTATCCATCATAAATCTCTCCTGCCTGTCATCAGTGGTAAAAAACAACTCTTCAGGGACTGATGGAACCTGCAACAGAAAACCCAGCAGTTACAACCCAAACAACAGTCAGTAACTTACACTGTTTCTGATAAGAAGACAGTGATAAGAGGACAGTGAAATCTCACCACCCTGTCACCAAAAAAAAAACCCCAACTAGCACTAAAGATCCAGTCTGCCCTAAGAATCTTGCCATAAAATTAAATATTTGGTTTGATCACAATAACATAAGCCACCTTCCTTACCCTACCCCTAACACCATCTTTCACATTTCCAATAGGTTCCTGCTAGGTAGTTACCTTGCTTCCAACTGGAGGCAAAGAAGAATTTTAGAAGTTCATCACACACCATCCCTTTATCAGACAAAAAATTCCCTAATAATTCAAGGCTGCCAGCTAACACTCCACCTTTGTGAGAAGAGCTTCCAGTTCTAACAGGAAGCAGCTGTCAATTTGCTTATAAGGATGCAGATTAATAAGTACAGAATGTGTTTCAGATGCAATTAGAACTCCTTTTGGGAAAAAAAAAAATGTTGCTTCACACAACTTCACTAATGGAAAATAATTCTCCATTAGAATACAATTCTTCTTTAAACCCCACAAAACCCCACAACAAACTACTATTTTGCATCGGTTTAATTATTTAAATACTATTTTGGGTTTGGGGGTTTTTTTGCTTTTTCTTCAGGGAAGAGCTGTGTGCATACAGGAGACTCTACCTGAAAAAGCCAACCCAGAACTGCAAGAATCAGCAGCTTGTTCAGGAAACTCATCTTCTTATCTTCAGAAAGGACCATTAACCTGCCATGCAGCAGAAGCAGCAAGAGAAAGTGTGAGTTTTCAGCACCTCAATTTCCATTAAGGAAAAAATTCCCAAACCACTCACTTTCCAATTGGACTATTACCTGCGTGTCTGCCAAAAGACTGGAGAGCAAGCTCTACTTATTTGTACGTACCCGAACAACATGCTGTCTTAAGCTTACACTGGAAAAGCCATTCTCTAGAATGTGCTTCAAATTTTCCTCATTTATATAGGAAAGAAAGCTAGAAGATTATTTAGGCATCGGAAATCTTCTGGGTGTAAGGATCAAATTCAAGGTTTAAAGTTCACAGCTGCTGATGTAAAATGAGCAAGTGGGGATTTAAAGACTTTAATTTACTTAATGAAAAAAACACATAACACATATTTGAATCAAAGATTAATCCCTGAGCTTAGGATACGCTCCCTTTGCAGTTTCATGTAAGATAAGAAGTGCTCACGATCTGCACCAAAAAAGTGTTTTTTTAATAAGAATCTCAAACTAGTGCCAGCATGCATTCTCAAACATCAAGTACCTCAACTATATAATCGAATATTCACAGAAAAGATCTTAATATATATTTTCCCAGCCTCCTACCTGTATACCTGCAGCAAGAGACCAAATACTTTCCTGTAGTAATCCAGGAAAGGAGCAATATGATCCACATGGGAAAGGTACTCCACAATCCAAGGAATAGTAAGGATAGAACGTTGATCCCGAACAGATTGTCTCAGAAGCTTCAATATATCCAGTATAGGCAGGGTCTTAAAGGACAACAGAAGTTATAGCAGCAGTTTGAAGTTACTTTCTGATACTTAAAGAAAAACTTTTATCTGTATCTTGACTTTTCTTTCTAGGATTTCACCATCTTTACCAATAAGAGGTGATTTCTGGCTAATGAAAACCCTTCTTTGCACATGAGCAGAGGTAAAAACCACACTACGACTGCAACCAGAGGTCCCACTGAGACTTTCAAAAGCACGGCTACAAACCTGACTGCGTACAAGTGGAGTCCTTGCATTCAGAATGACACACTGCTAGGAGATGGGTGCCAAACTTTCAAAGTCATTCCTGCTAGCTGGATTTTACACTACAAATACAGCTAGGTCAGAGTTTAGTATGACAGACCCAGATTAGCAGAAGTAACAGAAGATCGAGTACCTTATCATCAGTGCATTGCTCCCTCTTTTCTAGGGTGTACAAACTCAATTCCTTTGTTCCCAACCCCAGAACATGCAGTAGGGACACAAAACCATACATCATCATCCCAGGAGCCACTGGCTCACTTCGAAAGGGCATGACTGACTATTGATAATCCATCCCCTCCCTTGGATTAGAAAACCTGCCTGTCAAGCGAAAGGCAGTGTTAGGTTTCTTACTTGGTTTCTTAATGCTAATGCAGAATCCTGCAAGTCTCTAGTTGGCTGCTCCACAGTGCGATATGGCAGGAAAACAAGAAACCCCAGGAACTTGGCAAGGAGTCGCAGACTTAACAGGACCACAGTGAAGCGCTTCTTTTCGTCCTAAAATGAAGAAAAGCAAGCTGAGGCAATGCTACCCTAAACTGGCAAAGCAAATATCTACACTTACTTCCTTCATGTAAAAGGACCACATAGCTTCATCACCGCTTTTAATAAATGTGAGTTTCCAAAATACATATTTATCAAGCATTTAAAATTGCTTCTGTGTCCATTGTTTCACTTCATGACAAGAAGAAATTATTCAAGGGCTCTCTAAAATAAGCAGCTGCTCAATAACATCCTCATATTAAGAACTTTGGAGTCAATGAGAGGGCAGAGAGTTGATCTCACATTGCCCCTTCATACCATTACCACTTTGAAAGTCTTCATGAACTGTGCTAATAAACTATGAGCTGGGACACCTCTGATAGGTATAGTTGAGTGAAGAAACATCTGAACAGGTATGAACAGGGATGACTACAAATTCAAACTAAAATCCTTCTACGTGGAAAAGTAAAAAGGAGCTAGTGCAACTGAGTGCAACAACTCGACTTGGTTATTTCAATGGTCTAACACAGGGTACTAATAACCTAAAAAGGAGGCTTCCATTTTCCAAACTATTGTGCATTATCTCTTATGACATAGTTCTGTGAAGCACCCTGAAGCATGCAAGTAAGTGGCAAGGGGCTCAGACTTCCATAACTAGAGGTATGACAAAACCAAATGAAGTTCTCATCCTGTAATACAGTAGTGGCAGGTCCAAGCAATTTACAAGCAAGCCATTAATTTTTAGAGTACTGGAACAGCTCAGAAAAATTCCTGCCAGATGTGCTTGCAAAAAACAAGCTTACCTGTTCATCCATATCTGCTTCCCCATCACTGTGCTCATGCTCCACCAGAGTAAGGCCATTCAGTTCAAGTATCTTCAGGCACAGACTATCCATCAGGTGCTGATTGAACTGGTAACTTCAGCAAAAGATGATGATGAGTCAGACTGGGCTGAAAACAGCAGTAAAACCTCAACTAACACACTGCAAAACTTCAAGCTTGTCTCATGAGCATCAGCAGACATCTAATGGAACAGACTGACAGAGACAAGAAAGCAAGAGACAAGACTAGTACTGGCTGACCCCCTTCATTTCCACTTCTTTTGTACTTTTTCAAAGAGATACTATTTAGCAAGTCTCAGCATAAGGATATAAAATTGATCTGTCAAAGCAGGAAGCTACGGAACAACTGAACTTAAGATTAAGATCTTCCATAGATCACAATTCCTCCATACTGTGAATTGTGGAAAACTCATAAAACAAAACCATAAACCTGACTTCATCCTGTACTCCTTGGCTTCATGCGCTATCACACAAGAAGCACTTGTCCAGTCCAGTGTCCTTGCTAGGCAGCACTGCATGCCTTGGCACTGGGAAATACTGAGAGCCTCTGAGAAAATATTACAGTTTTATAGAAGAAAAATTATTACCATATATTACTGTATAGTCTAGTCCCAATCTTTCTGAATAAACTCTCTGCTGCAAGAGCAACATGCTGGTCCTCCTGTTACCCACCCATTTCACAGAGGAAACAGCAAGCACAGGCAGCTAACCTTCCTGCACTGAGGATGAAGTCCCTGAAGAATTGCTGGCACCCTGGGAACGAAGGGGGTGGACAAGGTCCTCTGATGCTCTGAGGAACAACAAATCTTTCCTGCAGCCTCTTCAGACGGCTTAGATTGTCAGAACCCAGCATATTAAGGACATCCTGGTCTGGTGTGTCTCCCCAGCTTGCACCACCACCAACAGGACCTTTACACATCTTTAAGAGACAGAAAGAGCAGGGAGGTAGAAAATTTTGTAACAAGACATCATTTCACTTATCTCTCATCCAACATATTATCCTTTCCTCACAAGGCTGTTTTTGGAGTAATCCAAGCATGATCTTTTCAGGTACCCACATACAGAACAACTCTTCCTCATGCCAAAACATGCTACCAACCTTGGCCATAAGCAATCTAGAGATCTAGCAAGATGGAATTCCAATCCTATACATCTAATTAGGTCATACCTAGCAGGCTACAGGTGGATGTGCGGAGAGAACACCTATCACTCACATGATCTTCATGAACCCCTCAGTAGGACCTTTAGCCCAGTCTCCAAGGCCCATGATGCTGCACTATGCATTCCCAGACAAGGTTTTACTGGAACTTCCACAGAGTTAAACAAACATAAAAAATGAATGCCCCACTCCCTCAAATACACAGATACTACTCAAGACTCAAAGAATTACAGAACTGCAGAACTGTTTATGTTGGAAGGGCCTCTTGGATCATCTAATCCAATCCTCTTGTTCAATCATGGTCAGCTACAGTGCGTTGTCCAGGACCATGTCCAATTGGGTTTTGAATGTCTCCACAGATTTGGGACTTCACAACCACTCTGGGCAACCTGCTTCAGTGTTTGACCACCCTCACAGTAAAGAAGTGTCTTATTGTGTTCAGATGGAATTTCCTTTTCCTCAATATGCGTCCATCGCCTCATGTCCTGTCAGTGAACACTACTGAAAAGAATCTGGCTCCCTCTTCTTCATTCCCTCCCAGCAGGTATTTGTAATGCAGTGTTAAGATAACCTGGAGCCTTCTCTTCTTCAGGCTGAATACTCCCAGGTCTCTCAAACAAAAAAAATGCTCCAGGTCCCTTAATCACTTACATAGCCCTGCACTGGAAATGCTCTAGTAAATCTGTATCTTTCTTTTCTTGTGCTGGTGAGCCCAGGACTGGACACAGTACTCCAGACATAATGGAGTATATACTCCTAGCCAATGATGAGTAAAGGGAAAAGATGACTGCACATCCCTGCATCTCAATCACGGTAGTTTTAATGAGAGAGATCATACTAAAAAGCAACATTTAACTATGTATGTGATCACTAGTAGTGAGCAACTACTAGGTCCATTTATTCCAAACAGAGCATCCTTCCCTCCCCAAAAGAGTATCTTGTAATGCTTTCCAACTTTAAATTATAAGGCCTCAATGCAAATCCTCAGTCACAGTTCATTTCTGCAGGAGTATCATAATACACACAAGATTCTGCAGATCACTTTCTAGTCAGACACACTGGATTCATTGAAGATGTCTAGCTAACAGTTTAGATCTTTGGTTACCCTTGTGAAATCCTGCAGCATTCAATAAGAAGACACAGATAGAAATACAGCACCTAGGCCTAATTAAATCCTATCGATGCAACAAAGTTCATCTCATCTCTTTCCCATCATTTCCATGAACACACATACAATCAGACAGGACACTGACACAAACTCACACTTGACACTAGAGGAATTGTCAACATTCTAACAGCTTGCAACTTCCTGGCAATGTGTGTGGGCTAGTACTCAAGGAGAGGTTTTGTATCTGTTTTGCTATCCAAAAGGAACCCAGTAATAAGCCAGGCATTTATAGAGAATAGAATGAATTTCTATACTACAGTTAGAACCACCTTCTCTTTTTTTCATTTCTTTAGTTACAATGAAGTCAGATGATGCTTGAGAATCACCAAAAAACCCCACTCTAAATTACAACAGCAATACTATATCAAAAACAGGCTGTTGCAGTGTTACACAGAAGAACAGAGACCCTTTGCAGATAGCAAGGTCATGCTGCTAACAAACATAACTGGAAATCTCTACATTTGACATATGTCAAAATGCAGCCTTAAAACTTCCAGAAACTATAACTGTATTAAAATCAGAAAAACAAAGTAAATAATCATGAAGAATTAATGTTTACAGCTCTTGATGTGCTCAGTGTGCCTTATTTCTGATTTAAACAGAGTTCATCAGTAATTTATCACTGATTATTTCTTAAAAATGAAAGAAATTCCCGTCCTGAAAACTTGTCTCTCCCAAAAAAAAAGGTTTCAATAGTAAAATCTCAAAGAAACTTGCAAGACACAGTTTGTTTTTTCAGGCCAAGGAAGGATCAAATCAGCTTTGACGTACACATCCGTTAAAAAAACCGAAGTCATTTACCTGAATTAGCTGTTTCTGAAAGAGCCGGGCAAAGTGGCTGTGGTTGCAGGTTGCAGATAGGTGAGCCATCATGGCCCTGTGAAGGAAAAGATCATGAAATTCTGACAGGAACTCTGTGGTACAAAAAATAGTGTTCTAATCTCAAACTATACCAAGAGCATAAAATAACTGCTTTTAAGAAAGCAATCTCCAAAGGCCATTGCAAAAAGTGACATCTTTATTACCAGGTTTCCCAAGCACTGAGCCCCATCTGCTGCTGATATGGAAACAAAAATTCTCCCTAAGCACCTGCAGAGCAAACAACTCTAGAGATAAAAAGAATCTCTTCCTTTCCTGAAATAATGCTGCTACTTGGGAAGAAGAATGAACTCATTCATCTCCCACTCCTCCCTGCGCAGAAGAGCGAGTTGAGAGTTCACATATACAGGAGTAAGAACCCAGCAATAGTGCTACTTCTGATGCCCCAGGAGAAGGGAAATTTCTCAGTTTAGGTCTCAGCCTTGTTTTGCTCCTGTAGGGAAAAGCCACCCACATACATGTAACTTGAGTAGGTTGATGGTTGAAACTAACAAAGAAACCCATAAGGCAACTGCTATCAAAACCATAGTAGTTTCTTTATGTATAATCTATTTTGATAAAGCAATAAATGAATTTAACAGTCTGCTTTCTGCAGAAAGAGACACAGTTATCTTGTTTTCAGAGACATTACACTAGAACCCACAGAAATAATTAGAAGAGCCAACAGTTTCTGAACATAAACACAGGCTCCAAACCTAAGTGGAGTCAGACATCAGAAACTTAAAGCGCACACAAAAGGGGATACAATAACAATGTTCAGACCACAATATACCAGTAGCTCTTTCTGTGATTATGAACAGGGAAAGAGCTACATCAAGGAACTCTGATCAAATTAGGCCCTTGCCACTTATGGCTTCTTTTAAGATAGCAGCTGATACTTTTAAATACAGAAGCAAGTTTACACGGATAGTATCTTCCAAGGAGCACAGCTCCCTACAGATTAGTGCAGAAGACCAGGGAGAACATGGAATTTAGGATGACAAGTCTAGTATGCTGCACCAGCAATTCAGCTATATTAGACTCCTACCTGATCTTGTTGCCCAGAATTCTTTCAAAGTCCCAGCCAGTTTTCTCATGGTTATCCTCCCATTCACGCAGAAGTTCATAAAATATGTCCCTGAGAATCAAGATATTTAAGGGAATGAATTCCCACTCTTCAAAATTTGTAGCAACAACAACCAAATATTCAATTGCTTCAAAGTTCCCCGGCAAGAATCTACCTCAGATTAAATAACTCATGACTCCAAGCATTCAGATACCTTTGCAAAACTCATTAATGTTAGCAGGACTTCAGTGAGTTTCCATTTTCCATGTCTTTGACAACAAGTGCTTGAGCTTATGCCCGAGCTTTGATGGAGTACTGATACTGATACTGAAGACTGAGAGGCAGGAAAGAATAAGCCAGGTGAAATAATATCTATGAGGAGAGAAAAAAGGACCAAGACAACTTGTCATTCTGCCCTCACCCTGCTGCTGCAAGCATGGAGAGAGGCGGCAGAAAGAATAAAAGCATACCAGACCTATATGCAGAGGCAATCCAGCAGGGTGACACACTGTACTGGTATTAACGGAAGCCTCAATAACTCCTGAAAAATTAGGCTGTTTTTCTCTAAAGACATCAAGCATTTAGCTCCTGCATTCAGTACGGACATAGACTTTTTTTCCCCTTTTAATTAGAGTGAAAATGTCAAGATTTTTTTTCTACAGCACAAAGCATACATGAGACATTCTTATATTCTTTGTTCATAATTATGAAAAGGTTATACCCTGTGAGTCATACAGTAATAGTAGAAGAAACTTACCTTTGTTTCTTAAATATGTGAAATGCTCTGTCACTGGGAAAGTTAGAGCGATTATCAGTTTCTGGCTGGAAAGAAACAGACTGTACAGAGCACGGCAACAGGAGAGACACCTGTTCAAAATACAAAGGCAGCCATTAGACTAATGTAAGTCACTAAAAGAATCTGAGACTCAGAAAAGAGCATGGAAAAGGCATGATGAGGAAACCAAGTATCACTAGCCAAATCGTTCAGAGACTAGCTACTTCCTAATCGCTAGCTACTGGTAAACACTAGCAGTTTTACAACCTACATTACACTACAGAGGCAGAATCTCTCAACATTACGAGAAAAAGCATCTCATCTCTCTAAATCTCTGCTGAACAGATTGTAACCAGTATTGATACTGTGTGGAAAGAATGATGCACAGTCATAGTGACCCTTCAATATCAGGCTTCAGAGAATGCAGGATAATGGCTGGCAATTCCTCTACTGTTACTCTTTCTCCAGCTCAAAAAGCCTATGTCTTCAAGTAACAAGAGACCTTTATTTACAACTTTAACAACTTTAAAGCTCCGTTATTGAAATGTCCTAGTCTCAGAAAGTATATGGTACTTTCTTTGCCAAGACTAATTTCCATTCTGAAATGAGATATAAAATGCATTCCTACCATCCAGCTTTAGTTCCCTAACCCAGATAATTAAATGAGGAAACCAGCTTACACAATCTGCATTGTCTCCTCTGAAACTTCATTGGCCTAAAAGGAGTCCATATCTACAAAAGAAATCCACTTCTTCAAAACTACCTTCTGATTCTGCATCTAACCAATCATTCTCCTGGGATGCATGTTTACTAGATGAGAATCAAAAGCAAAACTTGACCCTATCAAAGTCTCTGGTTGAGGTCAGGGCCCAGAGCACATTGCAAGGATAGCCAGCAATGATCCACAGCTAACAATAACTGGACCTAGCAATTCACTCACCCACTGACAAGAAGTAGCTTTTAGACAGTTGCCAGAGAAAACATGACAAGATACTTGAAGTAGGAGTAATGAGATTTAACATCAAAGCCATTGCAAATCAAAGAGCAACAATACAAAATTTTGAAGAAATGTCAGTTGAAGTCTGCCAATTTTTACCTTGGCCGTGCTGCTTTCATAAGCCTGCCTGAGCCTCTTGTGCAAGGTGGGAGAAAAAGATGCAATCCGTTCATTTTCAGCCAAAAGCTTCAGTATCCCCTTTTCTAAATGGGAAATAATTCTGCCAAGAAAACAGGGACAAAACCCAGACAGACAGACATAAACGACACATGATCAGACCTAAAGAAACGTTTATGCTCATGTGTTATAAGGCTGCCAAGTAAAGAGTTCTAAGCTACAGCTATTCAGCGTGAAATCCTACAGGTATCTGTAGGATCATTTGTTATCACTTCCATCTCATGACTTTCCTGTTCCTGCATAATTACAACAAAGTTTAGTGGACAAATCAGTGCAAGGAAAACACACACATCCAAATCCAGGTCAAGCTGTATGTTTTGAGGGAAAATTAACAACTTGGTGCCTGTAAGTGGTAAAGCTTTAAAATCCAAGCACACTTGCTTAATCCCACACATAACTGCAGACATAAAAGCAGAGGAAAAAAAATTCAACTCACTCATATTGATAGTCCAAGACTTGAACAGCAAAATAAACACAATTGTGCACACTTTGGAAATGCTGTCCCCCTGACACTTCTAAGGGAAAAAAAGAAACATGAGACAACAGCACTTATCACTATTTATAAATTAAGAGACCAACAAAGCTTTTAAGGAAAATAGGAACTGCCATATCCAAAAAGTCTTTCAGATCCCTATCCAATTTCCAGAAGTTCCCACTCTCAGCCCTAAGAATGAGTAGTAAAACAAAGGTCAGTCAAATTGGAGCATCTGGGGTGAGAGAGCATGGGGTGTGTATCACTCTTTTAGTTTTAATATCCATATCAAAGTACTAACTGCATCAAGCTTAAGTCTGAACTTGACAAAAAACAAATACAAGAACTATGCATCTATATGGCTGGATCCTGTGCACTCATATCCTAACCTTAAGCTAAAGAAACATATAGTAGATCAACAGCACTTCTGAGTTGCAGGGACCAATGGAGAAGCAAGTTTAGCAAATCTGTCCTTCTCTTTACAAGTCAGTGTTAGCAAGCAGCTACAGCAAATCTCACACAATAGCAGAAAACCAAATTTTAACAACCCCACTCTATCATACTGCAGAAGCACTTTCCACACGTGTGATTTTTGTCAGCATCTCAGATGAGTCCCACAGTGGTAATAGGGCATTTTTATGTCATTTAAGACTAACTGTCCAAGCTGCTATATAACACATTATTATTCCATGGAAGTAACATTCTTTTTCCTCAATACTATTGCTTACCTCTACTACTTTCATTTATTTCAAGGTCACTATCCCCATCTTCTGCAGTAGAAGTGCCTTTAGATGTCAGTAGTTGCAGAACAAAAAACAGCTCCAGAAAAATATTTGGTACCAGGTTTTCTGGAAGAGAGTAAATAGATGTTAAAGGTGGATTATTCAATATTGTCCTGCTTTAATTCACAAAGGTAAAAAATAGATTCCTGTACTCTGGTACTCAGCAAAGAACTTCCTCCCCACACACAGTCACAGTGTAAATCACTAGAGGAAAGATGTGTTAGGGAAGTCTAGTTTCACACCGTATAATTTCGGTCTGCTGCAGCTCAGAGTACTGCATCAGGCTCACCTCCTTCCCTAAACTTTTACCTAGTATTCATTTATTTTAATAATTGAGTTGACTTAGTTTATTTTTCCAGGTGTTATTTTTTGTACACTGTAACTGTTCCACAACTTCCACTTCTCATCTCCCTCCCTCTCACAACACACATGCAAGTTCAAAGCTTAAAGGTCAGTCTCACATCTTCTGGGTCTTCACCTGCTATACACGATGAATAGAGCTGCGCCAGACACTCCAGCTGCTTCTTGCAGGATACCTTAGTAGGATTTGCACAGGTCACCAGATGGCTTTCAGCAGGCAGGCTAGCACTGCGAGTGTAGCTAGGCTTAGTTGGAGTACCAGGATCAAAAGACATCCCTGCAGGAGAAGACGCCTGGTGCAGCAATTTGCATCTGAAATTCAAGAGCAGCAACATACCATGTGACTGAGGATGATCCACAGCAGCCATGCAGCCAGAAGAGGTTTTTCTCTTGCAGTGTAGCATGAAGGAAATCCTGCAGTAACTAACCATGTCATTTACACTGTCTAATGGAGCTTTTAGCTAATAGTAATTAAGGTCATCTTTCTTTGTGAGAAAAGATCTTGGGTTTAGCAACCAAGACTGAAAAGAATCACATTCAAATTCCAGCTCAGCGTGGCCCTTTGACCAAATTAACCAGCTAACCTATGTTACTGCTTCTCATCTGAAATGATGTTTATTAAAGACAGAGAATGTGTTAGAGACCATGTGCTGAAAATTTTTTTTTGCATATACAATTTCTGACAGCTAGATTTTACAAAATCTATGAAAAAAAGGTTCCCATCTATATATGCAGATATATTTGTAAGTCAATGACAACCTGAGAAGACCCAATACCACTACGTGGAAAGGCAATGAAACAACTGATGAAAGCCCATACAGAAGGAACAAGCTACTTTAATTGCCGGATTCTAAATCAACAATGATCACTCAGTTAAATACATAGACATTGTAAAAAACTATACCTTGAGATGTCATCCAAAATGCAGCACCAGAGGGGCACTTATAAGACACACAGGAAACAGGAAACAAGCCAGTAACAGCAATATCAAATAACTGCTAAAGATTCCAATGAAACATTTCCACTTGGAACATCACACTATGTCTTACCACACTGTCTCAAAAGTAAAATCTTTAAGTCACTTTAAGACAGAAATATTTTTACCTGCAGCAAAGGCTTTTTTCTATTGGCCTATTTCTAATGGTACTGTTGAACAACTTGTTCCCAAAATGGAAACAGAAACATTACTAAATAATGGCTCCCTTGCAACAAACATAAGCACCCAAGCTGACTGAACTGAAGAAAATTATTTATTAAGCACTTTGTAAACCCACCAAAGTAAGACTCCAATAATGCAGTTGGACTCTGTTTCACTTCTGCCTCACTGTTGTCATCTATCTCAACACAAAATCCACCTTTTGCCCTTGCTCAAGGTGACCCAGCTCGCTGGAGGCTGTGTTAGTTTTGTACCTCACTTCACCACCAGTACTGAGGACACAACAGCAGCTCCCAGCTTTCAAGCATGATGGGTCAGACAAGATCACCTCCTGTGCAAGATCCAGCCCACCATGTACTGCTATTTCACTGACTTTAGCTTATATAGATTATTGGGACATTTCAGGTAGAAAGAATTCAGTGGAATAGGTGACACACTTAAGTGCAGAGAGGCAGGTTTGAATCCTGAGCAGTTCTGCTATAGGTCCAGTACAAATAGTAATTCATTAGTCTCTACTGGATGTGTTTCAGCAAGTTCTGGCCCCACTGAAGTAAACTGCAAGGCTTAGCAGGAAAAGAATCCTACACGTGTCCTGAGGAATTTCCCCCAAAATAAAACCTACAAAGAACAGCAACACTTCTGTCAGCAATTACAAACCATAGTTTCTCTACTACTGTGCTTTGCTTTTTTTCTGAAGTATAAATCTTCACAGACTAACAGTGATACCATTTTACAGATGATGAAAGTCACACACTAACTGAACAGCAAAGACAAAATAAGAAGCTAGAATTCATCTCATCTCACAGCAAACAATTTTCAACAGGTAACTGCAGTAGTAACTTTGAAACAGTTACTGTTTCAAAGCTACCCATGTCCTGTTTTCTCTGAGTGTAAGCTTCTACTTGCCTGCCTACCTTAAAAAAATCATTAAATCACACTTTCACTACATTTGCAATGTTAACTCATTTTCTTTAAACTGATAAGTCTTGGTGCAACTTTCAAACACAGCCTAATTACACCAGCTCAAACCCACGCACTCTGCCTGTGCAATCTAAGGAAAGCTGCATGGGAGATAGCCACACATGCAAGCCCATGAAGAAGAAATCTCATAAAAGCAGTGAGGACTGACTAAACTTCTGAAGTGAGTGTCATTGTTCAAGAGCACACCTCTAAAATGACAAACATGAGGTAGCTGCATTAATATGCTAGTCTGATAACAGAGTCACACTTGGCTTTAGCAAATTGTAGTTTAAAGCCACCAGTATATGTCTTGGATATTTTTCTGATCACTTTCACTTTGATATCAGTACCACCTTAAGACAAGGTGTCGTGGTTTAGGAATGGGACTCCCCAATTTAGTGCTCTCACTCAGATTCTCCAAACCACTCACTTGCTCTCTTCCCCTATTCCCCTCCCCCTGAAGTAGGATGCAGAGGAGAACTGGAGGTACAAAAGGTCAAAAACATGGGTTGAGGTAAGAACAATTTACTGCAAACAGCAATGACATGAGAAAACAAATACTAACAACAACAACCCTAATGGCAGAGGGTACGAGCAAGAGGTGAATGATTCAAACAGAAAACCCCTCCAACATTATTAATGGACTCCCAGAGGTAGGATGAAAGGAAAGGGTAGGAGAGCAACACTAAAGACACATCCCAAATGACCCTCATTGCCCTTGATGTTATCATCATGTCATAAACTGATATCCCACAGGTATCAACAAAGCAATCCTGATCCCTCTCCCTGCTCTGACAGAGCACCGTGATGGGCAGATAGTGCCTTTACAGAAACATACACAGAGTTAGGTACCACAAGAACGTGAACAGACCGGTGGCTCTGGACAGAACATTATGACCAGCAGCTCTGGACCTAATACAACAAATGCTTGGATCAAACTTGTTTCCAGCCCACTCTGGGCAGATCTGTTGTTCTCTCAACCCTTTGTGTCCCACACTGGGCACCAAATAAGGCTGTTGTGGTTTAGGAATGATACTCCCCAGTTCAGTGCTCTCACCAAACTCCCCAAACCACATGCTGCTCACTTGCTCTCCCCTCCCCCTGTGGCAGGATGGAGAGGAGAATTGGAGACAAAAAAGGTAAAGATCACAGGTTGGGTTAAGAACAATTTACTGGAAACAGCAATGACATGAGAAAATGAACAGTTACAGCAACGATACTACTGACAGAGGGTACAAGAAAGAGCTGAATGATTCACACAGAAACCCCCCAACAGTAGAGAATACTTGACCGCTCCCTCTACCACACTACACTGATCCAGAAAAGAGTCCTTTCCCAGTCCCCAGAAAATGACATGATGTGGTACAGAATAACCGCTGGGTCCCAGCCATGCCCCCTCCTGCCTACTGCAAAACTTAACCCTATCCTGGCCAGAACCAGGACACAAGCGAATTGGGAATCAATACAAGCCTATCACCCCCCTGCTCAGACTGTACCGTTCTTTCTTCAGCATCTCCCTCTCCTCTTGAAGGCTGTTGCTTATCAGAGATGTAAGGTTTCCTTCCTGGACAGCGGTAAAGGCCTCAAGGCTTGACCCAGATGACAACCGAGCAGCTGGAGGCTGACTGACAGGAGTAGAAGTGAAGCACGTCTTTGGTTTTGAGAGGGGGCGCTCAGCACTTACAGGAGTTGGGTTGATTCGCCTCGATGGTTTGCTTTTGCTGAAAAAATGAGAAGCAATGCCACTAAAAACAAGGTAAACAACAAAAAAAATTAGGTCTCAAGACAGATATGAATGTAACTCTTGCAGAGAAACCTCATGCTAAAATAAAATGGATAGGGAGTCAGGATATTGAATTTCTAAACTGTATATACAGTTATTGATTTTTTCCTGGTCACTGAAATCATGAAGCTACAGACTGCTAAAAACCGTCTGCTGAGCCTGCTGCAAAATTTATTAACAGATAACACAGTGCCACGCAACCCTTCCAAACATTTCTAATTTGAGAGGAGAGGATATGCCCCATTTCAGTAAGTAACTGACAGTGAATGAGTTTCTAACATGACCAAGAGAAAAAAAAAACCCACCAAAACCAATCAGGGTGCCATTGTCCATCTCTGTCTATGTAAGAGTCCAGGCTCTGAAGTTACAATAGGCCCTTTAAGGAAACTCATCCTTCCTGCATAAATTACTTAGATTTATCCTTCAGGAAGACATTCCATAAACTACTAAAAAGCACTAAAAAACTGGAAAGGAGGTAGAGAAACATAAAGCATTACACTTCTCAAGGATTTGCTGGTTGCTACATATTAATTGCTACAGTGTTCTCAAAATCACTATAGCATCGACTCCCAAACACCCTGTGACCTACTTCTTTTTCCTAGTTGAACATAATGTAATTGAGGAAGCGATCCTTGCTGTCTATGCTGCAAATACATTTTATCTTCCTTGGCCAAAGAGCATCATCTAGAGCACCATCTGGACTCAGCACCTGGATCTGCTGTACAGACTCACACACTAATAATTTTCAGTTGGAATTTTGTCTGTCCAACTAGAAAGTCCCACTTTCAGAGACCAGGGATTGATATATGGAGTAAACAGGCTGACATGAAAGCCTTATATTTGCTACAGAGGATTTTAAAGAGTAAAAGACAAAAGGACTGAGGCAACCACAACACAAACAGCTGCCCAGACGGTAAGCCAAAGCCACCAAGGTGACCAGGGCTTGCTGCAGACCAAGAACACAGCTAGCTATTTTGTCCATGATCACACAGCACAAACAAAGCTGCACACTAACATCTGCTGCCAGAAGCCACAGAATGTCAATCCAAAAGCTTCTTTGATAGCATCAGTAGAGCTGAAGAGCCTTCTACAACTGCTCTTCCTTAACTACTGCTACTGTGCTAAATTAGAAATGTGAAGAGCCAAGATAACGCTGTTGTTAGAGCACGCAAGGACAAAGATGTTCTCAGCTTAACATGAGCTGGACGATGCACCAGTAAGCTGCAGGCAGCATCACAAGTGAGAGGCCAAAGAGGCGTCTTGGGTGAGTTCAGAGAGTGGAAACCTGGCTACCCGTTGAAGCAATATTCCCCTCCCTACATGGCGACCATAACAAAGCAGTTCTGACCAAGGAGCCAGGCATTGTGTAATACAGCATCTTCTGCATCCGGACATGCCCAACAGGATGAGTTAGACAAGAAACAGTAACCTGCAGCACAATCCACATGAGACAGCGAGACAGACTTGCTCTTACTTTGTCCAGCAAGAGGCAGCACCCATGGGTGGGAACTCCTCCAAGTTGTTAAGGTTTAGCTGGCTGGGTGGGGATCTGGCAGAATCAAGAGGCACTTCACTCCGTTTCCTTCTCCCTCCACTCCACGATATACTGTCATTCTTTCCATCTTCCTCTTCAGCAAGGGAACGCCCCAGATCCCGAGCTACCTGCCGGCCAGAGGCACCACTTGAGTTGTTTCCTTTCCTTCGGCCTCGCCTCACTGGCAGGGCTTCCGGCGTGGCTGTAAGGAAGCTCCCCAAGCTGGCCTTCTGAGATGACCGCTTCTCCCCGTGGTGAAGCACAGGGCTGTACCCAAAGCTTGGGCTGCTACTGGACACCACGCTAGGGAAATCACCACAAGGGCTAGACAGGTTTGACCCAGAAAAGGAAGAGGAACTGCTGGATGCTGCCGCAGGAGAAAAGTTGGTATCTGTGGTGCAGGTAGTCACTGAAGTCCTTTGGGAAAAGAGCTGCACTCGGCTGCTGGTTGCATGGCCTGCCCTCCTTTCTGATCCTGTCCTTTGGCTCCCATGGGCCTTGGAATTAGGTGTTTTAGCAGGAGTAGAGGGTCCATTAGTCAGGATCTGGCTGGTCTGCTCCCTTAAAAAATTTAGCAGAAAAGGCACAAAATCTTTCTGAAGCGAACTAAGAGATACCAGCTTGTCATGGACGTGGTTTTCCTACAAGAAAAGAGGACAAAGAATTAATATAAAAGAAGTCACCTTTTTATTTCTGTCCATGTACTTAGATTAATTTAAGTAGTAACTGTGGGATTGCAATACACAATAAAGAACAACATGACTTGGTAAAATAGGTCACTGAAATCCAAGCAACCTTAGCACTGGTCACAGATCTGAAGATCAGCTTCCACATAAGCAATCTTGGCACAAGTTTTCAGATGGAGTCATTCACTTTCGGCCCTGATGGGGAAACAGTGGAACTGTTCCATGGATACACCAGTAATACTCCCTGAAGCTATGGCCAGGGAGAACTTGGAGCAACTGGCACCCCTAAATTCATCATTTCAAAGACATCAATACTGAAAACAGCTAATTCTAATTGAAAAAGCTAAAATCTGCAACTCCTCTGTCATCTATTTGTCTATGAATGCCACTTGCTCCCACAGAGGGGTGCTATAACAACTGTTCAAGCACTAGGAGTACTGCAGTGCCAAATACAAGACCAAAGCTGCTCTTCCATTTCAATTAAATAATTTTTCTCCTTAAACAGAGACTCTGCAACCTTAAGGTAAATTAAGTTTATACTTAAGAAACTTAAACAAACAAAAAACCCACCACTGACTCAACACATTTAAAATCTAAACAGATGGTGGTGTTCTTACAAGGGCAAATCTAGACAAAAAGAGACTTCATGTTACATGCATAATTCAAACTTTTGTAAACTTGGTTATAATTCTTTTGTTCTTAACACTATACCAGGTTTCTGTCTCCTCTCTTCAGCAACATTTGCCACAACAGAAGTTCTCATAGCCAGTATTAGCATAAGAAATTAGCATAAGCATATTCCTTACTAATATTAAAATCACTGCATACTCCTGTTAATTTATATTCACACCTTGACTAGATCAAAAGTCAAAAAAGCAAACGCTATTTCTGAAGGTGGTTTTTTGCATGAAAGAAGGCAGTGAAAGCATGCCTGTGACTAGACTCCCACAATCCTCAATACCTATCCTGAAACTCATATTTGCAAGTGTGAGACCAATTCAGCTTCTTGGAGGAAGATGAGATTCCAACACAGGTCAAAGCACAACCCCGATGAGGTGTCAGAAGGCCATCTCCAGTCTGAAACTACCATGAAAGCTAGAGCAAGACGTAGCCTACCATTTCCTTGGGTGCTCCCCTGGCTTTAGCATAGAGGCACAAGATAATTTCAGTCTATACTATGCATACGGTCAGGTATTTTCTGCAGTTTTTCAGAGCATAACCTGCATTCAGTCATCTTTCTCTGTCCAAGTTAACTGAGGTTTGGTTTCCTCCACGTTTGGGTAACAGCAACCTGTCCACAGCTGCCAGTTGCAAACTTCCTACTTGCTTTCTCATGCTGAAGTAACTGAGCTGCTCCTAGCAGCAAAAGGCAGTGAGCAATTCCCTTGCAAGGGCAAATTTTTCGTTCTCCTCACCCCTTGCCCACGCAGTGCTAGCTGAGCTGCCAGCACCTCAAACTTCTTAACCGCCACAGGTCTGCTTCTGCAAGTCACAGCTGAAGAAATACCACACAGCATAAAGCTGCTACTCCATTCTTCCCACACACGTTTAGGATGACGATAATACCCAGTTAACTCATGTGGGTGACCATGAGGGGCTCAGGCAGAAAATGCTTTAAAACCAAGTTGTATCTCTATGTTATCAGTGAAATACAGGCAGTCCTACTGCATCTCTGGTTAAAATGTTTTTATTTCCACAAGAAGCCAAATCGTCCAGGCATATCCTACTACAAAACTCAGCCAAGAAGCACCCTCTTCCAGCCCCAGGAAAGATCCTCCTCAACATCCAGGAGGGCCAAGTATCTAGCAGGGAGGCGCGCTGGCGCTTGCATAGAGCCACCGCCAAACCCCGGCTAAGCGCCTCGTCCTTCTCTCACGGCAACCTTCCCCGACAAAGGCGCGGGATCTGTCACCCCGTCCTGTCACCGCGTTTTCTCAGGACACAGCAGCGGCGTTGCGCTGCCGCCCCTCGCCCCCCCTCGCTGTGCACCGGCACGGTCCCCCGCTGCTCCAGGCCGGCCCCGGCGGCGCTGAGCTCCCGGCGGGCTCAGCCCTGCGGATGTTAGCGGGATTCCCACACCCGCCGGGCAGCTCCCAGTGTAGATCCCGCCGGCGGCCTCGCNCGACCCGCGCGGCTTCGTCCCTCACAGCAGCGCGGAGCGGCCGCCCCCAGCGCTGGGGAGCACAAACTTTCCCGCTCGGCCCCGGCCCGCGGCGGCGGAGGGCACTGGGGG